>JBBPBX010024037.1:0-40015 GCA_038048925.1 Garcialebias charrua
TCAACGCTCACGTGGGCAATGACAGTGAGACCTGGAGGGGTGTGGTTGGGAGGAACGGCCCCCCTGATCTGAACCCGAGTGGTGTTCTGTTGTTGGACTTCTGTGCTCGTCATGGATTGTCCATAACGAACACCATGTTCAGGCATAAGGGTGTCCATATGTGCTCTTGGCACCAGGACACCCTAGGTCGTAGTTCAATGATCGACTTTGTTGTCGTCTCATCTGATCTGCGGCCGCATGTCCTGGACACTCGGGTGAAGAGAGGGGCGGAGCTGTCAACTGACCACTACCTGGTGGTGAGTTGGCTCCGATGGTGGGGGAGGATGCCGGTCAGACCTGGCAGACCCAAACGTATTGTGAGGGTCTGCTGGGAACGTCTGGCAGAGTCTCCCGTAAGACGGAGCTTTAACTCCCACCTCCGGGAGAGCTTTGAACACGTTCCGAGGGAGGCGGGGGACATTGAGCCCGAGTGGGCCATGTTTCGCGCCTCTATTGTCGAGGCAGCTTATCGGAGTTGTGGCCGCAAGGTTGTTGGTGCCTGTCGTGGTGGCAACCCTCGAACCCGGTGGTGGACACCGGCGGTGAGGGATGCTGTCAAGCTGAAGAAGGAGTCCTATTGGGCCTTTTTGGCCTGTGGGACCCCGGAAGCAGCAGATAGGTACCGGCAGTCCAAGCGGCATGCGGCTCGGGTGGTTGCTGAGGCAAAAACTCGGGCGTGGGAGGAGTTCGGAGAGGCCATGGAGAATGACTTCCGTACGGCTTCGAGGCGATTCTGGTCCACCATCCGGCGTCTCAGGGGGGGAAAGCGGTACGCGACCAACACCATTTATGGTGGGGATGGCGTGCTGTTGACCTCAACTCGGGATGTTGTGAGTCGGTGGGCGGAATACTTCGAAGACCTCCTCAATCCTACTGGCACGTCTTCCACTGAGGAAGCGGAGCCTGGGGACTTTGGGTCGGGCTCTCCAATCTCTGGTGCTGAGGTCGCCGAGGTGGTTAAAAAGCTCCGCGGTGGCAAGGCTCCGGGGGTGGATGAGATTCGTCCTGAGTTCCTTAGGGCTCTGGATGTTGTGGGGTTGTGTTGGCTTACGCGACTCTGCAATATCGCGTGGACATCGGGGGCAGTTCCCTTGGATTGGCAGACTGGGGTGGTGGTTCCCCTATTCAAAAAGGGGGACCGTAGGGTGTGTTCCAACTATAGAGGGATCACACTCTTATTTTTTTTTTTTTTTCCATTTATAGATGGCCTCCCTTCACACCTTTTAGCCATCCTCTCACTCCAATATTTTATTTTTTTTTATTTTTTTTTTTTAAGAGAAAGAAAGAAAAGAGAAAGTAAGGCAACAAATCAACAATTATCAACCAAAAGAGCACAAGGCAAACACACCCAACCTCCGTCCACAATCCTGCAAAGCACATGACAGAACACAACAATGGAACATACATGCATAAAGACTAATAATATTCATGAGCTTGCAGTAGAATTCTATAAATACACATACCCATATCTACAACTATATATATATATATATACAGTAGTATACATACATATACTTTTATATTCATTTATATATATACCCATCTACATATCTACAGATATATATATACAGTAGTATACATACATATACTTTTATATTCATTTATATACCCATCTACATATCTGCATATATATATATATATATATATATATATATATATATATATACATCCCTGCATCCATTTGTGTGTGGTTGTGAGCATGCATAAGTGTATAAGGTTCCTCCAATAGAACATTTAGTAGCGACTGTGAAGCATCAGAGATCCGTCCCCCCAAAGCCCGAGGCAGACGAAGGAGCGATCAAAGCCCAAGACCCCAGGAAGGACCCCGAGCCCAGAGTCCCCAGGACTGCCCGAACAGGACGAGCCACTAGCCCACTCCCCAGATCCTACCAAGGGGAAGAACTGGACGAACCCCTACCAGCGACCACATACAATGACCCCCCGGTGTCGCCCGCGACAAATTCACAGGCCCCCGCCGGAGCCCGCCGCGCCGACGTAGCCCCAGGGCCGGTCACCGAGGCTCGGGCACCGGGGACGCCCACCCCTCGGGCCCAGACCCGACCGGACCAGAGGGCACGAGCCCCACCAGGCAGCCACCAGGCCGAGCCGACAAACGCCCAAGCGCCCAACCCCAGATAGTGAGGGCCCCAAGCACGCCCGCAGGCAAGGGAACACCTACCAGGGGGGGCCATGTGGCAGGAGCGCGACACTGAGTAGCCTCGGAAGTATCAGAGAGGGGGTAGTCCAAAACCCAGCCTGACACTTAAACATTCATACACAGATATACTCATTCAGACCCACCCTCATCCTCACCCTCAGTCACACAAGACAAACAATAACGACATGTTCCATTCATAATCCCGATGCACACTCTATACCCCCTAGGTCCAAGACATGTACCTGCTCCCTGCATGGGGCAGCCCACATCCAAACCCAGGAGGTAGGCCCATTCATTCTGGGGTGGAGAGTAGCAGATATCCAAGATCCGGCCCATCCCGCGCCCTGCCGACAGGACAGGACACTCGAGTCCAAGCAGCCCCAGGGGGAGCGCACTGCCAGCCCCGCCCACGGCGAATCCGCAGGCCCCGAACCCCCCCACACCCCAGCACAACCCCTGACAGCCCATCCCCAGAATGTCCGCCAGGCAACCAGGGGGGGTAAGAGAAAAATAAATAAATAATATATATATATAAATAAATACATAAATAAATAAAATCGAAATTAACAAATCAAGACCCCGACACACACACCCCCGTCCCCAAATGTACTGTTGGTGAGTGTTGTTCTAAAGTGTAATTAAAAGGGAAAGAGAAGGAGCAAAGGCTGGCATTATACCAGTTTCCCCTCCACTCCAACTCTAACCCAGGCCCTTATTGTCTAAATGCATAATGTTGAGTGAGCACAGGAATGGGGGCGAGAGTGATGTCATCCCGCCACCCATAACCATGTGCTCACTCCTTCCCTATATGTGACTTTTATGAAGATGTTTATGAATGAATGTCTAAAGTGTATATAAAATTGAGTCCCAGGTGCTCTGTACAACAGAGATGTAGAACCATTGCAGCACACCCGAGACTCAAATTCCCTACATGTATTAATTTAAGATGAAGAGGGCGGAGGTGCGTGGTGAGGGATGGGGAGAAAATATCTGCAGGAACAATGCTCCCACAGCGAGTCAGCTCCCCCGCTGACCCTGCGTACCCCCCCCCAGTTCGCCAAGGTCCACCCAAGGAGCGAGGTAGTGGAAACACCTCTCCGACCGCCAGGCCATTGAGCCAAGACCAGAGAGGGACACGGCCCCGAGGGCCGCCAAAGCAGAACCAACAGCCCACACCCACCAGGGCCGCCACGACCCCTGCGAACCGCAGTCAGCCCACAAGGACGACACTACCAAGAGCGCCCGTCCAACCGCCGACAGAGCCAGGAAGCACTGAGAACAGGCCCCAACCAGGGCCCGCTCACCGGCCAAGCATAGTCCAAGACCATCATCAAGGACATCCACTTGGTCCCCACCCCAGAAGAAATACTACACCCACCCTTCATATTAATAGCTTTCAGAACATATAACACATTAGACACCCAGGCTGGGTTTGCCCGCCCCCTCCCATTGGCCACCAGTCACACCCCCAAACACCCAACCCCCCAGCACATGAACCCCCAACCCACCAGCGAGCCGAGGGCCCCCGGCCAGAGCCGGGCACCAGAGCGCCAGCCAGCCCATAACCCGGCGACCCGCCCGCCAGAGCCCAAGACCCCCCGATCCCCACCAGGTCCAAGCCCGGGGGTGACTCGCCCCCAGAGTCCCAAGCCCTCGGCACCCGCCCCGAAAGGGGGACCGTAGGGTGTGTTCCAACTATAGGGGGATCACACTCTTAAGCCTCCCTGGTAAGGTCTATTCAGGGGTTCTGGAGAGGAGGGTCCGTCGGATAGTCGAACCTCGGATTCAGGAGGAGCAGTGTGGTTTTCGTCCTGGTCGTGGAACACTGGACCAGCTCTACACCCTCAACAGGGTCCTGGAGGGTGCGTGGGAGTTTGCCCAACCAGTTTACATGTGCTTTGTAGACTTGGAAAAGGCATTCGACCGCGTCCCTCGGGGGGTTCTGTGGCGGGTACTCCGGGAGTATGGGGTACCAGGCCCATTGATATGGGCTGTTAGGTCCCTGTACGACCGGTGTCAGAGCTTGGTCCGCATTGCCGGCAGTAAGTCAGGCTCGTTTCCGGTGAGAGTTGGACTCCGCCAAGGTTGCCCTTTGTCACCGATTCTGTTTATAACTTTTATGGACAGAATTTCTAGGCGCAGCCAAGGTGTTGAGAGGATCCGTTTTGGTGGCCTTAGAATCGCTTCTCTGTTTTTTGCAGATGATGTGGTCCTATTGGCTTCATCAGCTCGTGATCTACAGCTTTCGCTGGAGCGGTTTGCAGCTGAATGTGATGCGGCCGGGATGAGGATCAGTTCCTCCAAATCCGAGGCCATGGTCTTGAGCCGGAAAAGGGTAGCGTGCCCTCTCCGGGTCGGGGAGGAGGTCCTTACCCAAGTGGAGGAGTTTAAGTATCTCGGGATCTTGTTCACGAATGAGGGAAAACTGGAGCGTGAGATCGATAGGCGGATAGGTGCAGCGTCCGCAGTGAAGCGGGCGCTGTACCGGTCTGTCGTGGTGAAGAGAGAGCTGAGTCAAAAGGCAAAGCTCTCAATTTACCGATCGATCTACGTTCCCACCCTCATCTATGGTCATGAGCTTTGGGTTATGACCGAAAGAACAAGATCTCGGATACAAGCGGCTGAAATGAGTTTTCTCCGCAGGGTGGCTGGACTCTCCCTTAGAGATAGGGTGAGAAGCTCAGTCATCCGGGAGGGACTCGGAGTAGAGCCGCTGCTTCTCCACATCGAGAGGAGCCAGTTGAGGTGGCTCGGGCATCTGGTTAGGATGCCTCCTGGACGCCTCCCTGGTGAGGTGTTCCGGGCATGTCCCACCGGGAGGAGACCCAGAGGAAGACCCAGGATACGCTGGAGGGACTATGTTTCTCGGCTGGCCTGGGAACGCCTTGGGATTCCCCCAGAGGAGCTGCTCCAAGTGGCTGGGGAGAGGGAAGTCTGGGCCTCCCTACTTAGGCTGCTACCCCCGCGACCCGACCCCGGATAAGCAGAAGAAAATGGATGGATGGATGGGCTTTAAAAGTTAGCTAAATAATGGCATTTCTCCTCGAGGTAATGCATTTACAGGAGTCTGGTGGGGTACAACGGATGAGTTGGAATTCAAGACTATAGCTAAGCCGCATAAATTGGATCGTTAATCAGTTCAGATAGGATCAATAAAGTAGGAACAAGCTTTTAGAGATGAGGAGAGCACAGGTTGATGACAAGGCGAGAACAAGTTTTCAGGATGAAAAATACAGGAGGCGCACGTGGTGGTCGGTGAGGAAAGTGGTTTCAGTGGACAAGAGAGGGTATTGGACAGCAGAGGGAAAAATTACACATGAAGCAGATGTGAGAAATTGTAACACAGGCTTAACATTACCGACACACAGACACTTACTAAACATCAACAGTAAACTGTCAAGCTGATTGGAAAGCAAAAACATCCGGATACATCAATTGGAACTAAAATGTAGTCGTAACACCAGAAGACAGGGGCGGCTCCTGAAGAGAGACACTGAGAACAGGACCATGGAGCTGAAGTGGGGCAGGGTGGATTGTGAAGGAGGCATCCTAACCAGATGCCCGAGCCACCTCAACTGGCTCCTCTCGATGTGGAGAAGCAGCGGCTCTACTCCGAGTCCCTCCCGGATGACTGAGCTTCTCACCCTATCTCTAAGGGAGAGTCCAGCCACCCTGCGGAGAAAACTCATTTCAGCCGCTTGTATCCGAGATCTTGTTCTTTCGGTCATAACCCAAAGCTCATGACCATAGATGAGGGTGGGAACGTAGATCGATCGGTAAATTGAGAGCTTTGCCTTTTGACTCAGCTCTCTCTTCACCACGACAGACCGGTACAGCGCCCGCTTCACTGCGGACGCTGCACCTATCCGCCTATCGATCTCACGCTCCAGTTTTCCCTCATTCGTGAACAAGATCCCGAGATACTTAAACTCCTCCACTTGGGGCAGGACCTCCTCCCCGACCCGGAGAGGGCATGCTACCCTTTTCCGGCTCAAGACCATGGCCTCGGATTTGGAGGAACTGATCCTCATCCCGGCCGCATCACACTCGGCTGCAAACCGCTCCAGTGAAAGTTGTAAATCACGAACTGATGAAGCCAGTAGGACCACATCATCTGCAAAAAACAGAGAAGCGATTCTAAGGTCACCAAAACGGATCCTCTCAACACCTTGGCTGCGCCTAGAAATTCTGTCCATAAAAGTTATGAACAGAATCGGTGACAAAGGGCAACCTTGGCGGAGTCCAACTCTCACCGGAAACGAGCCTGACTTACTGCCGGCAATGCGGACCAAGCTCTGACACCGGTCGTACAGGGACCTAACAGCCCTTATCAAAGGGCCTGGTACCCCATACTCCCGGAGTACCCCCCACAGAACCCCCCGAGGGACGCGGTCGAATGCCTTCTCCAAGTCCACAAAACACATGTAAACTGGTTGGGCAAACTCCCACGCACCCTCCAGGACCCTGCTGAGGGTGTAGAGCTGGTCCAGTGTTCCACGACCAGGACGAAAACCACACTGCTCCTCCTGAATCCGAGGTTCGACTATCCGACGGACCCTCCTCTCCAGAACCCCTGAATAGACCTTACCAGGGAGGCTTAAGAGTGTGATCCCCCTATAGTTGGAACACACCCTACGGTCCCCCTTTTTAAATAGGGGAACCACCACCCCAGTCTGCCAATCCAAGGGAACTGCCCCCGATGTCCACGCGATATTGCAGAGTCGCGTAAGCCAACACAACCCTACAACATCCAGAGCCCTAAGGAACTCCGGGCGAATCTCATCCACCCCCGGAGCCTTGCCACCGCGGAGCTTTTTAACCACCTCGGCGACCTCAGCACCAGAGATCGGAGAACCCGACCCAAAGTCCCCAGGCTCTGCTTCCTCAGTGGAAGACGTGCCAGTAGGATTGAGGAGGTCTTCGAAGTATTCCGCCCACCGACTCACAACATCCCGAGTTGAGGTCAGCAGCACGCCACCTCCACCATAAATGGTGTTGGTCTCGTACCTCTTTCCCCCCCTGAGACGCCGGATGGTGGACCAGAATCGCCTCGAAGCCGTACGGAAGTCATTCTCCATGGCCTCTCCGAACTCCTCCCACGCCCGAGTTTTTGCCTCAGCAACCACCCGAGCCGCATGCCGCTTGGACTGCCGGTACCTATCAGCTGCTTCCGGGGTCCCACAAGCCAAAAAGGCCCAATAGGACTCCTTCTTCAGCCTGACAGCATCCCTCACTGCCGGTGTCCACCACCGGGTTCGAGGGTTGCCACCTCGACAGGCACCAACAACCTTGCGGCCACAGCTCCGATAAGCTGCCTCGACAATAGAGGCGCGGAACACGGCCCACTCGGACTCCATGTCCCCCGCCTCCCTCGGAACGTGTTCAAAGCTCTCCCGGAGGTGGGAGTTAAAGCTCCGTCTTACGGGAGACTCTGCCAGACGTTCCCAGCAGACCCTCACGATACGTTTGGGTCTGCCAGGTCTGACCGGCATCCTCCCCCAGTATAAATGAGTAATTTGGTGAAAATTGTCATTGATATCCAGAAAAACAGTGACACCCTAGTGACACCCTGTGTGGCATGCCACCTTTTTGTCCCCCACAACAAGTAAATGTCCCTTAATTAAATGTTTTATGGGATTTAAAAAGCAATAGAGTCACAATTTTAAATCAATAATTTTGTAAGAGGCAGTATAAATGAATAATTTGATGAGTATTTAGGTGAAAATAGGCATTGACATGCTGAAAAACAGTGACATCATACTGACCCCCAGTGGCACATGCCAGAAAAACACTGACATCTTGTGGCACATGCCAGAAAAACTGTGGCATGCCACCAGAGTGTCAGTACAACATGCCAATGCCACAAATTGAGCTTGCTGTCTCTCCAATGATGAGTCCAGCTACAGGCAGGAGGTGGAACACCAGGAGAGATGGTGCAAAGAGAATAACCTTCACATAAATGTGAAGAAAACAAAGGAGATGATTGTGGACTTCAGAAGCAACAAACACACCCACACCAGTGGCGGCTGGTGATTTTTTTTTATGGGGGGGCGCCATAAACTGCTAAATTTTTAGCATGCATAATTATGTTTGTATACTGTAAAGTAAGTTTGTTCATGTTTTTATTTGTATATATCAGGTGTATCCATTTGCATAAAACTATCATTAATAAAACATGGTTCATCTTCACCTTGTTTGAGGCATCAGTGTGAAAAGAGAATGGGAATGTTCTGCAGTCAATTTTTGGACAACTTCTATCACATTCTGTTATAATTATTTTAGTAATACAAGTTCATAATATAAATAGAATTGTGAGGGTCCAGACTTAAATAAGGACAACAGTGTTCAAAAATCCACCAAATAATTCAATTTAATAGTTCCAAAAATAAACTAACAAATAATTAAATTTCAATGAAAAATAAATCAAAAGATAATAACAAATTTGGGCCCAACTTAAACAGGTCAACTGAAGTCTAACAAGGAGGAATGATTCCAGATTAGATTTTAAATAACTGATTTATGGGGAAGAAAAATGATCTATTTTACTGTGATTATGTTATTTCAACAACCTAGTAAACAAAACAACTTGATATTATATATGAATGTTATAATATAATGTGATACGATAAATAAGACTGACTTAGTATTAAGTATTAGAGTACATAAGTACATAAGTATTAGACATATGATTATTTTATTATTAACCTTGTGGTGCCCAGCCCACTAAACACAGGGATAACAGTTATATTTGTGCTTTTTATCTGTAGAACAAGAGAGTTTGCAGGCTGTCATATTAACACTGACCGTCATTATTTAACATGAGCATTATTGAGCATGCATCAAGGTACTTCCATGGCACAATTTTATCTGTATAAATAATAATAATAATTAATAATTAATTCAATTTATAACGCACTTTTCATTACTGAAAATCTCAAAGTGTTACACATATATTGAATGCTACACACATTCATAAACCGGTGGCGGCAGACTACCATGCAAGGTGCTTTCCAGTCCTACCGGGAGCAACTCAGGGTTAAGTGTCTTGCCCAAGGACACAATGACACATGGTGCGGGTCCCGGGAGTCGAACCGCCAACTTTCCGATCGGGAGACGACTGCCATTACCACTACACCACGGCCGCCCGCAATATTAATAGGAGCTAGTTACTTGCAAAGGGCTTTGGTTTCATTCTCCAGATCAATACAGAGTTAAGAAATAGTATAACACCACCAGTGACATTTATTTAGTATATACAATTATTAATATTTGATAATTTTTTATAAGCAAATTTCAGTGGTGGGATGTAACTAAGTACAAATACTTTGTTACTGTACTTAAGTACATTTTTCATGTATCTGTACTTTACTTAAGTAGAGTTAAACATGGGTATTTTTTACTTTTACTCCACTACATTTTACATGAAGTATCTGTACATTCTACTACACTACATTTCTATAATGTGTTGAGTTACAAGTTACATTCACGTTGCAGCTTTTTGATTTGTCGTTAGTTTGAAATGATGTCAAGAGGGGAGTTGGTCCATTGAATCACTGCAAAGTGGACAGGTAGCATTACACCCACCTTCAAGAAGAGCTGAATCAATGACATATATTCTAGTATATACATTGAGCTGGGAGCACCCACACAGCACCACTAACACACTCAAAATGGATTCCACCACAGAGATTCTGCCAGAAAATACACCAACACCCATGGCCTTATTGAAACATTATTCAAAGACTATTTTAATATTACTGAAAGACTGTTCAGTCAGATTCTGTTCAGACAGATTCTCTCTCCCAAAAGAGCCAGACTGGACTCAAAAAACTTTGAAAACCAACTTCTTCTGAACTTGAACAAGAAATTCTTGCTACAATATTAAAATGTGTCAGTTCATGATGTTAGGAGACAAGAGATTCAAGATTCAAGGTATTCAAGAGCATTTATTAACATTGCACCAATTTTCATCGATACAGCGTGATTATGTATTCACAGTCATCCAGGAGAGGGTTTTGAGTGTGAAAAGCTGCTACCTTATCAAAACACATGACATGTTCTTCAGCGCGGCCTCTCTCATCCGTCTCAGGATGAAGGTCAAAGGTGGGAAAACAGGGAAAGAAACCATGGGGGTTACAGCGTTGATATAAAAAAAATGAATCACATTTTGTCTGCAAGACACCGCATGACCCAGTAAAAACCATATCATAAGCACATTTATGACAGTTACATGTTGCATGTTGAGACTGAGGCAGGGAGGATCTGTCCATGATACATTCCGGATGCCTCCGATAACGCTCATAGAAAAGTTCTCCGGGGGGGGGGGGGTAGCAGACAAGACAAGAACAGCTTTTTTCCACAGTAGCCACGTCTCAGGAGAAATTAGATATCCAGCCTTTTCCAAGGCTGTTTCCAAGGGAGCCAGATAAGAATTACAAATATTTTCACATCAGGCACACATTGTAATTTCAGCAGCCTTCAGTCTGTAAGGGCGATTCTGTTCATATGATCCAATTCGGGACTTTTTTTTCCCACTGATCCAACTCTGACCTCAGATGTTGACCACAGCGACCCGAGTCCTAAGTCCAAGGGTGATCAGCTCACCCTCTGGATAAGCTCTCAAACAGCTGAATTCTGATGTTGACCACAGCGAACAGAGTCCTAAAACCAAGGTTGATCTGTTCACCCCCCGAATAAGCTCACAAACAGCTGATTTCTCGAGGTCACAGCGCAGACCAGACGTCGGGTGCTCCAGGCATTAAGTCCTGCTGAAGTCTCCAAATGACTCAACAATCAGGTCCAAGTTTTGAAAATGGTGTCAGGAAGTTAAAATATTGTTCACTATTGACCCATTACAAGGCTGACTAGACAGTATTTTAACTAGAGTTGATGACAAACTACAGTTGAAATGATCAGATGTTCCTTTGTTAGTTGTGTCTAATGCTCCTTTTTTTCTGTCAGACAACTTTTACTTAAATGTGTTTACTGCAGTTAAAATGACACATTGGTTTGTGTTCAAATAAAAACTTTCACAGGTATAATCTTTCTTATTTTGCTTAATGTCATTTAACTCTGTAGGTCATCCCTGAAATTCTGACGCACAGAATCACAAGTCCAAGTGTGAACTGTGTCACAGAGTAAACACAATAAAAACATGTACAGTACTGTATTATCTGCAGCATTGTTCATTAAAATGATTCAACACTATTAATGTATTACAAGAGTAAGAGTAAACAATGCCCCAAAGACCCATCTCTGCCTGATGCCCTCAATAAGTTTTATGCACGCTTTGAGGACCCAAATAGATCAGCCAGCACCAGGATCACCTCACCACCAGATGAAGAGCATCTCAGTGTAACCGCAGCAGAAGTGAGAGGCAGTCTCACAAGGATCAACCCTCATAAAGCAACTGGACCGGACAACATCCCGGGGAAAGTTCTGAAGGAATGTGCGGACCAGCTCTGTGAGGTGCTGGCTGACATCTTCACCACCTCACTTGCACTGGAGTCAGTTCCCACCTGCCTGAAGACCGCCACCATCATCCCAGTTCCAAAGAGCTCCACAGTGACTGGTCTGAATGACTATAGACCGGTGGCTCTCACTCCGATAGTCGCAAAATGTTTTGAGAAACTGGTCATGTCCCACATCAAGACAACCGTCAACATCAACGAGGACCCTCATCAGTATGCAGTGGTGGGCACAGACCGCTAGAGAGCGCTAAAGCGCTATTCCGCTTACAGTGGACCTAAACTTTTTGTCAGCGTTTTTGTGAATTGACTAACTTTTATAATTCATAAGCGGATTTATGCTATTTTTATTTAAAATGCAGTACCGCTAATAACTAATTATCTATCAGTAAAAAACAATAAACTTATTTACAAGCTTTTATGCTGCTTGTTTTTTACCTTTTTCCCCACCGTAAACAGCAGAGGAGGAAAGGGTGTGAGGGGGAGGGGGGCAGAGCTGAGAACAGACTGGGCTCTACCATGTAGGTAAATGCCTGGGGGTCCCATTTCAGCAGTGGCCCCGGCCCCGCCTCGCCCCGTGCAGTCACCTACATCACTAACATTGCTCATGCTTGTTAATGTACATTTAACATAAAAATAATTATAGTTACGATGAAAACGATCATTAAATACGCAATAAAAAAAACGGTCGATTTCTTTATCCCCCTACTAAAAATGGACTATTCCATCTTGACAACTTCCGGGTCATAGTTGAACTCAGGGGCTAATTCTGTAGCTGGCTGCGCTCGGTGTCTTCATAAATCCGTAAATAACCCGCTGTTTCAAGCCAAATTAACGTGGCCGGATGATTTTATTGTGTGTTTTGTGATGACCATTCGACGGTGAGTCGTTATTTTTATGTATTTTAGTTACTTTTCATTAAATCTGTTGACTCCCTATAGACGCTAACTGTGTCTGCCTGTTACACCGGTAGTGCTGGGTTACTAATGAAATCCGTAAATAACACCGCTGTTTCAAGCCAAATTAACGTGGCCGGATGATTTTATTGTGTGTTTTGTGTCGACCATTCGACGGCGAGTTGTTAGTTTCATGTATTTTGGGTTACTTTTCATTAAATCTGTTGACTACCTATTGACGCTGTGTCTGCCTGTTACACCGGTAGTGCTGGGTTACTAATGAAATCCATAAATAACACCGCTGTTTCAAGCCAAATTAACGTGGCCGGAGGAGTTTATTGTGTGTTTTGTGTCGACCATTCGACGGCGAGTTGTTAGTTTCATGTATTTTGGGTTACTTTTATGTATAAATGCGGTGGCGACACACCCGTGTATTTGAGATTTAAACGTGGTTTTAGGGATTAAAAGATCATTCTATTTTTTGTTAATTTCGTGGCCCAATCCACAATATTCCTGAAGGTGGCACTGTATTTGCGATTATGGGACTTACTTCCGTTTGACCCCGGAAGTAGAATTTCTGCATTGGCTCCTCGTTGTTTACTTGTTTATCTGTGCGCGTCGTTGAAGTTCTGTTAAAGTTCTGTTTTCTGTTATTTTGAGCTAAAATTGTCACGAAGATGTCTTGTGGAGCTCTGGTACCTGTTGCGCTGTTCGTGGCTGTACGAATAATCAGACGAAGCTGAATTTGTGGCTGCAACTAGTGTGTGTTGAACATGCTCCGAAAACAAAAACCTGCATCCTTCTTTGTGGCTGGGCTACGAGAAACCACCTGAAAAAAGACTCTGTATCCTCCAGAGGATCGAGAACACCAGGTATGATTTGAGACAGCTTTTAGTGTTATGATTTTATGTAGTCAGTGATTAAATGATACTAATATTTTCGTGCATAACTGGCAAATAAACACACGCACCTATATACTGTATGTATGCTGTCTGTGTATATTTATTTATACTGTATATATAATATAGGTGTGTGTTGTGTTTATTTATATATATATATATATAATATAGGTGTGTGTGCTTATTTATATATATATATATAGATGTGTGTTTATATATAATATAGGCGTGTGTGTTTTTTATATATATATATATATATATATATATATATAATATAGGTGTGTGTGTGTGCGTGGGTTTCTTTTATATATAATCTAGGTGTGTTTGTGTGTGTTTATTTATATATAATCTAGGTGTGCGTGTGTGTGCGTTTATTTATATATATAATCTATGTGTGTGTGTGTTTAGTTATATATATATATATATAATCTAGGTGTGTGTGTGTTTGTGTGTGTTCATAAATGAACCCTAATGTTTGTATACTGTACTTTTCTTTTCCTCCTTTCTGTTATATTTCTGCATAAGGTGAGTTCCAGGGATGGATGGATGACGCTCCAGTTGGTCCAGGGATGGATGACGCTCCAGTTGGTCCAGGGATGGATGACGCTCCAGTTGGTCCAGGGATGGATGACGCTCCAGTTGGTCCAGGGATGGATGACGCTCCAGTTGGTCCAGGGATGGATGACGCTCCAGTTGGTCCAGGGATGGATGACACTCCAGTTGGCCCAGAAGTTTGTGTGCAGTTATGTACCACAGCAACAAATGAGTGAAAATATAATTTCTATAAATAAATCTGCGTTTGAAGTGCATTTGGTGTTGCTGTGTTTCACCTTCTTTATTTCAATAAGATACGTTGTTTAATGTCTAATGAGAAGTTCTACTGCAAATAAAAAAACTAGATGTGATTGTTTTTTTGGCAACTTACCAGTTTAGTTTTTTATTGACAAGTACAAAACTTAAAAACATGCACGTTGCTGTGGTTCCTCCTCCAGGAGGAGATTGATAAGAATAAAAGCTATAATTATAAATTTTAGGCTGATTGGTAACTCTAAATTGACCCTGGGTGTGAGTGAGACAGGTCCCTCTTGTAAATGAGTCCCCGTGGCTCAACGAGGCAAGCCTGTATAAATAAAGGTTGAATGAATGAATGAATGAATAAACTAAAAACATTTGAAACTGAATACAATATGAGAACTGTGGGTGATTTGATGTCTTTTAATGAAAATGATTGGCTGCAGAATAAATACAAGAATAAATACCAGGTCAAATACACTCAACAAGAAATGATGGGCAGTTTCTGATTTTAAACAAACTGGAACAGATTCCTCATCATGTGGGACCACTGGACGACCACTGGACGACCACTGGACGACCACTGGACGACCACTGGACGACCACTGGACGACCACTGGACGACCACTGGACGACCACTGGACGACTGGCGCAAGCAGCAAACCCCTCCGGAATCCAAGACGATGGAACTCGGCCCTTCACTCGTCTGTACCTTAAAAAAAAAAAGAATAAAACTGTCATGTTTGCATCACAAAGTCTAAAATAAGACCAAGTTTGCTACTCAAAGTAGAAAGAATAAATACAGTTGCTCCTACATTTTTTACTCATTCACAAAGATATACTGTAATGTTCAATTTTATATTGATTTCAGTAATTTTATCTTAGATTTACTTTAATATTTTTGAATTATTGTGCCAGGTGCTTGTGTCATTACTTGTTCTTCTGCTCCTGCGTCTCAGAGTAAGTGTGTCTGTCAACTTCAGCGTGGGAGACCAGTCTGTGACTTGTGTGCAGGCCTTCCTGAAAAAATAAATATTTCAATAGAACAAATGTAGTAATAACCAAAAGATGAACTTGTGTTATGGAATATTTTCTGTACAAACAGCATCCCACTGCTTTATTCACATGAGAGTAACAGGGACCTACAATCAAAACAGTACTACAGTACAGTGTATGTGCAGTATGTATGTATATACTGTATATATAGTGTGCATACAGTATACACATACACACAGCATATGTATGTACTGCAAATGTATTACACACACATGTAGTTATATTATTTATCCACAGATTTGTTTAGTAAATACTTTAACAGATGCTAACGCTACATGCTAAGCTAACCACAGCTAGTAGACGGTGCTAAATCATGAAGAAAAAACAACAACAGCTCCAACACAGAGAAAATTATACTCTCACATTGTTCTGAAATTGTTTCACAAAATGATTTATGTAGAATATTTTGTTTACCGGAGAAAACGTGATCTGAACACGACGTCTTCGAGAGCAGATCCGAGCAGAGGAGGGGCAGCTGTCAGCTCCTCCGATGGAGATAAATCCTTCACGTTTACTTATTTTTGGGACTAAGTGAAAACTGCGCTTTGAACAAACGTCTACCCGACAGGAACACCCACTGACCCAACACGAAGTAACCATTGTAATTAATTAGAAATAAACAAAACAAAAAAACAAACGTGATAAATACAGCCAGTAGACTGGGCTTTAACTGCTGCTCTCACTTCCGGCGGAAGTCGTTCCCATAATTCGCGCAAGGCATCATGGGGCGTAGGAATATTGTGGATAGAATATATGTACGTAAAGTATTAAATAAATCCTTTGATTTTTGTAATTTCATCCTTTTAGGATCATTTTTGTTACTTTACAGTTGGCAGTGTAGTGCAAATATTGATAACGCTGCCGGCTATATATAAATATATATATATATATATATATATATATATATATATATATATATATATATATATATATATATATATATAATATAGAAATATATAAATAGCGGATTAGATTAGCTTCCACTAATTTTCATAAGACATTTGTGCTTTTGAAATTGTGGACCTAAAAAAATTAATAAGCGTTTTAGAAATTGTGGAACTAATTTTTTAATTAGCGGTGCCCACCTTTGTCAGTATGCATACCGCGAGAACCGATCAACAGAGGACGCCATCTCCTCTGTGGTCCACACTGCTCTCACCCACCTGGATCAGAAGGACTCATACATGCGCATGCTCTTTGTGGACTTCACATCTGCCTTCAACACCATGATCCCCCAAACTCTGATAGACAAACTATCCACACTTGGACTAAGCCCCTCCATTTGTAACTGGGTCTTAGACTTCTTAACAAACAGACCACAGTCAGTGATGATCCACAACTTCTCCTCCTCCACCATAACCCTCAGCACTGGCTCTCCTCAAGGATGTGTGCTGAGCCCTCTCCTGTTCACTCTGCTCACATATGATTGTGCAGCCACCCATCCAGGTTGTCATATTGTAAAGTTTGCAGATGATACAGCGGTGGTGGGATGCATCACAAACAATGATGAGTCCAGCTACAGACAGGAGGTGGAACATCTGGAGAGCTGGTGCAAAGAGAATAACCTTCACATGAATGTGAAGAAGACAAAGGAGATGATTGTGGACTTCAGAAGGAACAAACACACCCACACCCCACTGAACATAAGAGGATCTGCAGTGGAAGTGGTCTCCAGCTACAAGTACTTGGGTGTACACATGAATGATAACCTCAGCTGGAGCAACAACACCACCAGCCTGATCAAGAAAGGTCATCAGAGACTCTACTTCCTCAGACGGCTGAGACGAGCTGGTCTGAGCAGCCCAGTTCTCACCTCCTTCTACAGGTGTGCAGTGGAGAGCATCCTGTGCTCCAGCATCAACGTGTGGCATGGAGGCTGCACAGTTGAAGAGAGGAAAGCTCTACAGAGAGTGGTGAAGGCTGCACAGAAGATGTTGGAGTCAGTCTCCCCACCATCACAGACATTTACACCTCCAGATGCAGGAAAAGAGCCACCTGCATCATGAAAGACCTCACTCACCCAGCACACTCACTCTTTGCCCCACTCCCCTCAGGACGGAGGTTGAGGAGCATCAAATGTAGAACCACTAGACTGAGGAACAGCTTCTACCCTGAGGCTGTTAGACTCATGAATAAATAATCAACACGAATAAACACTGCAAAATATCACATCATGCTGATGCTGATCTGTTTTCTTGTTGCTGTGTTCATCTGTGACCATCTGCTCATACAGACTCATGTTCGTGTTGCTATGTGAAGAGATGTTATTACTGTTTTTCTTTTACTTTTTATTGTTGGATGTAACTGGGACCCTGTGTACATAATCTCGTTTCATCACATGTACCACATGTGGTGCAAATGACAATAAAGATTCTCTGAATCTGAAAAAAAAATCAAGTTTATTGACTGCGCCAAAATAAGTGAATAAAAACACAGAGAAAAATAATTTTGTGGCTGATTTTTTCCCCCATAAGGTTTGCAAGTGTTCAACCACCTGTGTACTAATTACTACCAAACAGTTTGAAACAGGAATGCAAAGATCAACAGTTTATTTCAGGATACCAACAAATTTGTTCATAATTTTTTCTGTCAAGATTAAAACATGCATTTTTTTCAAATAATTTTGTCTATTTTATAACCTAATAAACACATACATTACATGATTGTGTTTAAATTAATCACTTTTCATGAGAATTAAAGGAGAACTAAATGCCCTGTGAGCTTTAACTCCGCCCCCGAAGCAAATTCAAAAATCTCCCTCAAAATGGGTGTGTTGAGAGACAAGGGGGGAGGAGGTGGTTTTTTTTGCTGCCTTCATGCCTCCTCCAGCAAACAACCTAAAACAAACTAAAACTTTAGCCAACAACATAAACCAAGCAACAAGAATAAACATGTAGATGTTTTTATATATTCCACCCGATCTATCCAAAACCAAAGGCTTAATTTTTTTAAAAAACAAAACAAAGTTCTCTGTGTCCGGGGCTCGAACTCAGGTCTCCCAGCTCCCAACCCAGCTGTTATACCACTGACCTAACTTGACATGCACACATCACTCCTCTGTTGCACACTATTAAAACAAATACAACCAGACAAATTTGTTGAAGTGAAAAATCTTTTTAAAATAAATAAGTTAAAATACACAAATAACTAGTGCCATTCCGAAAACTATAATATGCGTTGTTGCAGAGCTTTTCAGGAGTGAAATGTACCACTTCCATATAAGGTATGGACTGGAGGGAGGACCGTGTCATCTCCGCAGGGGATTGGCTCTGCTTGAACCACGTCCGTGACGAAAGCTTGCGAAAACACGTAACTTTGCGAATCCTAGACCAACAAGAAAATGAAGGTGCAATAACCTCTGTTCAACCCATAGGGCTACCGTAAACACGTTTTTAGACCAAATATTGCCGATTTAAACAAATACGAACAATTACATGAAAATTAACACAGACATAGTGCTATGAAACCTTTTAAACACATTCTAGGGAGTTTATCAGCTAAAAAAAGTTAAATTTCGGTTTAGTTTCACTTTAAAGACTTGCTTCAAAGAGCTGTATGGGGAGCAACACATACGTTCATGCCTGCACGTCTGTACCTACTCCTCCTGTGGTGTTTTGAGGCTGGGATTACAGGAGGTGAGTGCTTGTGGATGCGAGTCAGACTCCTCTGGTCTCTGTGGTGCTGGAATGGTCTGAGAGTCGTCTTTTTCAGGTAGCCTTCGGAACCCTGAAATCATTACAGAAAAACACAGTTACTTTAGAAACTATGCTTAAAATATGTCCTAGGTTTTAAAATGTAATCAGCTAATTAAAAGTAGAGTTGCATTTGGGCCCAACAAATCCAATCTGACCTGGCCCCAGCCCGCAGTCAAAAACGAAACCTTGACCCTTCAGTGGTATCCAACTTCAGGCCTGTCTCCAAACTCCCATTTGTTTCTAAACTTCTAGACAAAATAGTTGAGTCCCAGTTGAAGTGCTTCCTGGAAGATCACACTGTCCTCTAGTTATTTTCATCGTCTTTAAACCTCTCCACAGCACTGAAACTGCCCTACTGAAGGTGTTTAATGACATCTTGTTATCCACAGACACTGGTGACTGTGCTGCTTGTCCTATTGGACCTTACATCCGCTTTTGACACCATCAACCATGAGATCCTCTTTGCTAGGTTGGAGCAGTGGGTTGGCATCACAGGGTCAGCCCTCAATTGGTTCAGATACCTCACTGACAGAGCCTTTTGAATAGGGATTGAGGTAAAAAGGAAAAAAATTACAGAGAGGAATGCATTATTTTATGATGTAGCAAATATGATATATCTGCTGCTCTTCTGTTAACTCAGGCCCGTAGGCGTGAGCATATCACTCCCATCCTGGCGTTCCTTCACTTGCTCCCTGTGCACTACAGAATTCATTTTAAACTTTTACTGTTTGTTTTTAAATGCCTGAACAACCTTGCCCCACCATTTCTATCTGAGCTGCTTCAGTCTTACTGCCCTCCCCGATCTCTAAGATCAGCTGATCAGTTGCTGCTGACAGTCCCCAAAACTAGGCTGAAGGTCAGAGGTGACAGAGCGTTTGCTGTCGTTGCTCCCAGGCTGTGGAACAACTTACCCTTGAGTGTCAGACAGGCCTCCTCTCTTCCTGTTTTTAAATCCATTTTAAAAACACCCTTTTATTCTTTGGCTTTTAACACGTGATCTTATCTTTTATGGCATTTTAACACACCTGCAGTGAGACTGGTATATGTATGTAATGGATACTAAGCTATTTAAAATGAATTTTCTAAATTAGTAGAATAAAATGAATTGTTTAAATTATTTAAATGAGAATAAATGTATTAAAATTGATTAAAGTGAATCTTGAGAATATGTTGCAGATTGTTTATGGATGTTTGTCTGTTTGTTTAATACTGTTGGTGGTTTGTGTTTTGCTTAATTGTATTTGCACTTTGAAATGTTTGGATTTCCTCTGTATGTACCTCACGGGCTGCCGTAGCTAATGAGGGCAGGAACTATAAAAGCTGTCAAAATCACAGTAACAAGGAATGACTTGAACTGTTAAGACGTGTTTTGCTCCAGTAAATCAACACTTAGTGTTCCCCAGTGAAAGCAGCAAGGTATGTTTGTTTTTTGTTTATGTTCAATGTTTATATGTTTTCTGTACACTAATATTTGTATATATTTGTATATATTTTAGTTTTTACGGTGATCATGCTTGGTGATCATGGTGATCGCATGGTGATCAAGGTGACTGAAGCGGTGTGGTGACTGTGACCATCCACATGAGAGAAAATAAAAAGCATCAAATCACCCGTCGAGACTGCGTATCTTAATTCAACTGCTGGGGAGCAGCTACAATGTATATATTTTTTAATGCTTTGTATCGTTTTAATTAACTTGTCTTTTGTGTGTACAGCACTTTGGTTACCCTTGTGGTTTTTAAAATGTGCTATAGAAATAAAGTTGATTGATTGATTTAAAGTTGTATTTACAGTTTATTTTAAAGTGACTGATTTCCCCCCTCAGAAACAGGACAGTGTAGTAGTTACTGTGAGGTTAGGAGAGCATTTGAAAAACTTCTAACATGTTTTTTTTAAGTAGAAGAATTTTTAGACTTTGTCAGAAAAAAAATCAAGTTTATTGACTGCACCAAAATAAGTTTATGTTGTTTATGTTTATTAAATTTGTTCTTTTTTTTTTTTTACAAAAGAAACAATACAAGACAATCCCATAAATGATAATGTACAAAATATAAAAAAATGAAAGGTAGCAGAAAGAAGAATAAATCTTATTATATCTGCCCCTTTTTCCAACAATCAGATTAAACAATAATAATCTTCAACCAACAGTACAAAATGACTAACTCTTTCTAATTTTCTAACTAATACAATACACATTACGCTATTTCATTTTTTTTAACACATTCGTTTTGATCATTTTCTTAAATGTAAACATTGACTTGGCATTTTTAACTACATTCTCCAAGCCATTCCATAATCTAATTCCCTGGATTGAGGTAGAACGTCCCTTCAAACTAGTTCTGAATTGTGGTTTTACAAACATCTCTGTCCCCTTAAGATTATAACAACTTTGTCTTTTAACAAAATGCATTTGGATATTTAAAGGTAATGCATTATTTTGAGCCCTATACATAACTGATAAAATATTATAGTCTACCAAATCATGGAACTTCAATAACTTCAGTTGATAAAATAATGTACTTGATGGATGACAGTAATGTTTTCTAGTGATAATTCTTACAGCTCTTTTCTGTAATACAAAAATAGGCTTTGTGATTGTTTTACACGCATTCCCCCAAACATCAATACAATAGATTAAGTGTGGAACAATGATTGTGTTATACAACAAATACAGAGCTTTATCATTCAATAGGTCTCTGACTTTGTACAGTACTGCAATCGATTTAGCTATTTTTATTCTTACAGAATTTATGTGTTGTTTCCATGTCAGTTTGTCATCAATGATAACACCCAAAAACTTCACCTCACTCACTCTACAAATCTCAACACCCTCAATTTTGAGTGGAACATCAACAGTTTTCTTTTTATTACTGAATATCATGTAATTAGTTTTTTCTAGATTTAATGATAATTTATTTATTTTAAACCAAGTTTGTATCTTGACAAATTCTGTCTTTATCAATTCCAACATTTGTTCTATATCTTCACCTAAACAGAAAAATGTGGTATCATCAGCAAAAAGTACACATTTAAGGAGTCCTGACACATTTACCAAGTCATTCACATATAAAATAAATAGCTTTGGTCCAAGTACAGAGCCTTGGGGAACTCCACATGTGATATTACAGAGGTCAGATCTTACATCAATTTATTTGTACAAATTGTTTCCTATCTTTCAAGTAGCTAGATACCCACTGTAATGCTGGTCCTCTAATACCATATTTGTTCAGTTTTTCAAGGAGAATGGTGTGATCAATAGTATCGAATGCTTTTTTTAAATCGACAAAAATACTGATACAATATTTTTTTTGATCGACAGCAGTAGTTATTTGTTCCATTAATTCCATGAGAGCCATTAGCCGTGTTTCCATCAAGGTTTCTAGGTGCGCATTATGAAGCATCGCATCAGAAAAGCTAAATGGAAACGGCATAATTCGAGTTAACTTCCTCTAAGTCGCTCTAAAGTTGATACGCTCGCTTGAGGTGGTTTTTGGGGGGTCGAATCAGAGCTGAGGCGCAACACGACAGATGGAAACAGATTTGCCGACTCAGTTCTGACGTAGCCAACATTCACGTCACGTGACAGATCAGCTGTTTCCGCTCCGGACAACATGTAACATCGCTAAAACTAGTTGGCATGACAGAATAAATACAACTTGCCCGATAGCAACACGTACCTGAAATATTCTCTCCATTTTGATGAGATGTGTGGTCGGGTCCTGTTTTCAACCGCGACTTCCTGTTACTGTAGACATGCGCAGTGCTGACGTCTGACGTAATGACGCTGACGTCTGACGTAATGACGCTGTGCGTGGCCCGGTAGAAGCGCTTCAAGCCAGTAGATGGAAACACTTCTGATCTGCATTAATTTGTATTTACATATTAGCGAGATTTCAAAAATAAGCTCATAATTCGAAATGAAAATGGATGGAAACACGGTTAGTGATGTAGAGTTTTTTTCTCTAAACCCATACTGACTGTTGCTTAGAATATTTTGTTTATCTATAAATTTATCTACCGGGAGGAGACCCAGAGGAAGACCCAGGACGCGCTGGAGGGACTATGTTTCTCGGCTGGCCTGGGAACGCCTTGGGATTCCCCCAGACGAGCTGCTTCAAGTGGTTGGGGAGAGGGAAGTCTGGGCCTCCCTACTTAGGCTGCTACCCCCGCGACCCGACCCCGGATAAGCGGACGGAAATGGATGGATGGATGGATATAAATTGATCTAGTCTGTTTACAAATAGTTTTTCAAGGTTTTTTGAAAACTGTGGTAACAACACATAAGTGAACATAACATTAACATAAGTGAATAAAAACACAGAGAAAATCATCTTAAAGAGAAAATCATCTTAACTGTAAAGCACTTTGGTCAGCTTCTGTTGTTTTTATGTGCTATATAAATAAATTGACATTGATATTTTGTGTTTCCATCAAAGATTTTAGTTCTGCAGTGGCGGCACTTAAATGGGGGGTTCCACAGGGGTCCATCCTGGGTCCTCTCCTATTATCTTTATACCTGCTGCCACTTGGTGCTATTTTCTAGAAACACAACATATATTAATAATAATAATAATAATAATACATTTTATTTGTAGGCACCTTTCTTTGCACTCAAGGTCACCTTACATTGTCAATCATAAAAAATAAAAATAAAAATAAACCAGACACAATATTATAAACAGTAAAAACAATTAAAATGAATTAAAATAAAAAATAAGACAATGCAGTTGTTATCATAGTGCATAGGCTACTTTAAACAGGTGAGTTTTGAGTTTGACTTTGTGGCAATGAGTCTGTGTTACAAATATCAGGTGTGAGTGAGTTCCAGAGCTGGGGAGCAGAGCAGCTGAATGCTCTGCTCCCCATAGTAACAAGACGGGCAATGGGAACAATGAGCTGGATGGAAGAAGAGGATCTGAGGGTACGAGCAGGTGTAACAATGTGAATAATGTCTGAAAGGTATGGAGGAGCGAGGTTGTGGACAGCTTTGAATGTAAGGAGGAGTATTTTGTAATTGATGCGATATGGGATGGGAAGCCAATGAAGCTGTTGTAAAACAGGTGTGATGTGATGGATTGAGGGGGTCCGTGTAATGATACGGGCAGCTGAATTTTGGACCAGTTGTAATTTACGAAGGGTTTTCTGAGGTAGGCCAAAAAGAAGAGAATTACAATAATCTAAACGAGAGGTGACCAGACTATGGACCAGAACAGCAGTGGAGTGAGGAGTGAGGGAAGGACGGAGACGATTAATATTTCGAATATGAAAGTAGGCTGACCGAGTGATATTATTGACATGAGAGGAGAAGGAGAGGGTGCTATCAAGGATGACACCCAGACTCTTAACCTGATGGGAGGGAAAGATGGAAGAGTTATCAACCGGAATGGAGAAGCTATGAAGTTTGTTTAGTATTGATTTAGTTCCAATTAAAAGAAGTTCTGTTTTATTGCAATTTAGTTTAAGAAAATTTAAAGTGAACCAGTGTTTTATTTCAAGCAGACAATCAGTGAGGGACGAAGGTGGAAGTGCAGAATTAGGTTTGGTTGAAAGATAGAGTTGGGTGTCATCGGCCTAGCAATGAAACTGAATATGATGTTTGCGAAAAATGAAACCAAGAGGGAGAAGGTAAATGATAAACAACAAGGGTCCACTTCTACGCCAATGACTGTCAAATTTACTTCCCCCTAAAACACAATGGTACATGCTCAACCTCTGCTTGACTGCCTGGTAGGGATGTAATGGTACAAGTGGGTGTACCGAACCATTTCGGTACGGCACGTTCGGTTCGGGCCACCTGCGTACAGTTTCGGTTATTTTTTTCACTCATTCAACGTTATTAACGGGAGAATATGTGGGCCGTGGAACTAAATTTCCTGGGCGTGTTTCAGCACGGCGCTATTATCTTGCAGCACGCGCAGCATTTAGCAGCCTAGCATCTCGTGTGCGGTCTCCTGTTTGGGAACGTTATGGCTTTCTTGTTAAAAGATGAGCGCACATCCAAAGTTGTGTGTGGACATTGTTTCACAAAGGTTGGCTCTGCAGCAGCAACACGTCTAACATTAACGCGCTTGAAACAACGTCATCCGAACGTGAACGAATAAAAGCCGCTTGTTGTTTGCAAACGCCGCTAACAGCAGCTGCATTTAAACATCCATCATCAGGTAAATCAGAGTGGTCCAGAGCAATAACACAAACTGTAGGAGTTTTTAAATCTCTGAATCTAAGTCTGAATGTTTTTGATGTGCAGGCTTTAAAGTTATTGAGCGTCGCTACGAACATCCATCACATCAACACTTCAGCCAAAAAGTTCAGCACTTTATGAAAAAACTAAAACTGATATTGTCAACAAGCTCTGGAGCTGATTAAAGCTCTGCCCTGATGATGATGAGTGAGAGATTCAACCGTTCAAGAAGAGGTATTGTTCTTTTATTATTATTATCTAATTAATCTTTTTTATTTAAAATCATAATCTTATTAACTTTTTTTTACCTCTTTATGTTTTATTTTTAGTCTGGGACAGAGGTAGCTGCTGTTCTTCTTCTTCGTCAGGGAAATCCATCAGATCACCTGCAGCTAAGAAGTCTGTTCGCATTGTACAACCCTTCCCGGCCCAGCTCGTCCCGGGATGGCCCTGAGCCCAGCCTGGCCCGCCCCTGTTCATTTCGCATTGTGCGGAGAGCTGCCTTGAAGTGGGTGGGGAGTTCTTAGCCAACGCCATTTCCTCACTTGGTTGAACTTATTTTACGTTTGTCTTTTATTGGATAAAAAAAGGAGTTTGTGTTAACCACAGGCATAACACAAACTCCTTTTTTATCCAATAAAAGACAAACGTAAAATAAGTTCAAACAAGTGAGGATCGAACCCGAGTCGAGATAAAATTTGGAGTGGCAACCCAACGTGCTTCC
This sequence comes from Garcialebias charrua, assembly GCA_038048925.1. Taxonomy (NCBI): domain Eukaryota; kingdom Metazoa; phylum Chordata; class Actinopteri; order Cyprinodontiformes; family Rivulidae; genus Garcialebias; species Garcialebias charrua. Next base: position 25,908 of record JBBPBX010024037.1, read on the forward strand.
AGTGAACCACCGAGGCATGTTGCTATTTCCAGGTCCACTTTTCCTTTAAACAAACCGCCCCTCATAAAATCCTGGATACGCCCATGCTCTGACGCACGCTTAAAAACTTTCTCATTGCGTGTGCTGCTGTCCAGCTCCCTCTGTACACACTCGTCTGCTATGTAGTTTAAAAAGAAGCTGACTTTATCGTTAGACCACGCAACGGGGGCTTCGGAGGTAGACATGTTTCCCTAATGTAAAATGGAGGTTGTTTTTAGAACGATGAAGTCGCAGTTGATGACTCATCACGCAACAGTCCCGCCCCTGCTACAAACAACGAATCAAATGATGAGTAGTACATGACGTCAAATTTGGCCCGGGAGCTCGGCCCGCTTAGAACCTCGGTCGGTCGGGTTCTAAAACCCGGGCTGACGCCGGCCCGAAAAGGTAGTTGCGAACAAGACGAACCCGGGTTAGAAGCCGGGTCGGGCCGGGCTGGGCCGGGGAGGGCTGTGCAGTGTGAAAACGGCTTGTGATGACTGAACTCTGAACTTTTCCAGGGACAGGTGGGGGCAGGTCCAAGAGGTTGTGAGTAATGAGGACAAATACAGCCACATTGCTGCTACTGTTGTTATTGAGATGATTTTCTCCACCACTGGAGATATTCAATGAAACTAGTTCTGTGCTTTTAGGAGAAAATTTGGACAAGTTGGTCTTTTTGAACAAAAACTTTAAACTTGATTAGTTAGATTGTAAACAGTCTGTTGCTGCTTATTGTTCTGGTTCTGACTGTTATTGTATTTATTAAGATTTTTATTATTGTTAATATAGTTTATTTATTATAAAGAGTGCTGTTTATGTAAAATATCATCCAAATGAGTCGCTTTACACCCTCCCTGGGCTGCCACCTTACCGTGGTGGAGGGGTTTGAGTGTCTCAATGATCCTAGGAGCTATGCTGTCAGGGGCTTCATGCCCCTAGAAGGGTCACCCAAGGCAGACAGGTCCTAGGTGAGGGATCAGACAAAGTGCAGCCCAAAAACCCCTATGATGAGTACAATTAATGGACTAAGTTTTCCCTCGCCCGGACGCGGGTCACCGGGGCCCCACTCTGGAGCCAGGCCCGGAGGTGGGGCACGCTGGCGAGCGCCTGGTGGCCGGGCTTTTACCCATGGAGCCCGGCCGGGCACAGCCCGAAGAGGAGACGTGGGTCCCCCTTCCCATGGGCTCACCACCTGTGGGAGGGGCCAAAGGGGTCGGGTGCAATGTGAGATGGGTGGCGGCCGAGGGCGGGGACCCTGGCGGTCTGATCCTCGGCTACAGAAGCTGGCCATTGGGACATGGAATGTCACCTCTCTGGTGGGGAAGGAGCCTGAGCTAGTGTGTGAGGTTGAGAGGTTCCGACTAGAAATAGTCGGACTCACCTCAACGCATGGCTCTGGCTCTGGAACCAGTTTCCTTGAGAGGGGTTGGACACTCTTCCACTCTGGAGTTGCCCCTGGTGAGAGGCGCCGAGCAGGAGTGGGCATACTGGTTGCCCCCCATCTTGGTGCCTGTACGTTGGGGTTCACCCCGGTGAACGAGAGGGTAGCCTCCCTTCGCCTACGTGTGGGGGGACGGGCTCTGACTGTTGTTTGTGCCTATGCACCAAACGGCAGCTCAGACTACCCACCCTTTTTGGAGTCCTTGGAGGGGGTATTGGAGAGTGCGCCTCCTGGGGACTCCCTTGTTCTACTGGGGGACTTCAACGCTCACGTGGGCAATGACAGTGAGACCTGGAGGGGTGTGGTTGGGAGGAACGGCCCCCCTGATCTGAACCAGAGTGGTGTTCTGTTATTGGACTTCTGTGCTCGTCATGGATTGTCCATAACGAACACCATGTTTAGGCATAAGGGTGTCCATATGGATGGATGGATGAGTCGCTTTAATTTATTTTTATACAAACATATTTTTGGCATATAAAAAAAAAAAACATTTTGAAGTCCATATTTTTGTCTTTTTTTTTTGTTTGTTCCAAAAATAAACCGAACCGAGCCCTCCTTGAAACTGAACCGAACCGAAATGTGATTTTAGCGTACCGTTACACCCCTACTGCCTGGCTGACATCAGGGACTAGATGGCTTTAAATTTCTTAAGTTTCAATGAAAAGAAGTCTGAAGCCATGTTGTTCCCTCCCAACGATACGATCACGAACCACTGCATCGACCTTTCTGCTCTAGCACTGTCTGAAAAACAAAAAGTCACAAATCTGGGAGTGATAATAGATCCTTCCATGAAACTCAACAGTCATGTAAACATGATCGTTAAATCCTGTTTTTTCCAGCTGAGACGACTCTCTAAGCTGAAGCCCATATTATCCAAAAATAACCTGGAGACAGTAATACACGCATTTATTACATCTAGGCTTGATTACTGCAATTCACTCCTGTTTGGTATCAGTCAGACCACCATTGCACAATTACAACTGGTCCAGAACGCAGCAGCCCGATTTTTAGCCAGTACAGGCAAAAGAGAGCACATTACACCAGTCTTGGCCTCCCTGCACTGGTTCATCTTCAAATCCAGTTCAAAATTCTCCTGTATGTCTACAAATTGCTGAACAGTCTCGCCCCCGCCTATTTCTCTGATTTGCTACAGCCGTATGTTCCACCACGTTCTCTGACGTAAGCGGACCAGTTAATTCTAACAGTTCCAGGGACTCGTCTTAAGCGCAGAGGTGACAGGGCCTTCTCTGTAGCAGGACCAAGACTTTGGAATGAGTTACCTCTGCTCGTTAGACAGGCCCCCTCCCTCTCGGTTTTCAAATCCCATTTAAAGACTCACTACTATTCTGTTGCTTTCAACACCTGATGATCTGTGCTTGGTTGTTTCCTATGCATTATTTTACTTTTATGGATGTGAAACTTAGCAAGAAACAAGATCAAATTTATAATAAATGCGTGAGGGGAGTCTTTCGTCTTGAAATCAAAGATACCAAACAGAACATTTTCAAAATACAGAAGAAAACCTGGTTGAATATTATTGGATATCAGAGCAACAATGTCCTTCCAAAACTTCAGTGAGTATGTACACTTCCAAAAAAGATGAACAGATGTTTCTGGATAAAGTTTACAGAAAGAACAGGAGATATCAATATCAGCTTTGTATTTCTGAAGAAAGTGTTTGGTTGGATAAAAATTATGAATTAATTTAAAAGAAATTTCCTTGACTTTATTAGTGAGAAAAAAAAATTGTGGGAGAGACCAAATCTTTTTCCAATTAAGATTCTGCACAAAGGTGTTCCAATAGGAAACACATGACGGGGACGAAACCAGATTTTCTTGAAATAAAGAACATATTTTGGAATTGCTGCCTTTTAGTTGAGATGAGAAGCAGAGCTTACCAACAGCAGACTGCTTAGGGTCAGGACTCACAGACTGGATAGAAGAGAAGTCAACATCTTTAAACAACATGAGCAAACCAGATGGGAGAGCATCAAAAACAATACTATATTCTCTTGGGGTGACAGGAACCTTGTACTGAGTAAGAAATTCTTCATAGCTATAAAGAAGACCTTTGTTAATAAATAGCTGATGAACTTGAATAATACCATAGGCGGAGTTTCCGGACCAATCAGAGAATAGAAGGCAGAGTTTTGAACGACGCCGATTTCATGCGCAGTTTGCCTTGCTCAAAATGGCTGCCTGCACGAAGGAATTTACAAGAAAACACGGTAAAAAAACTATTATTTCTTTGCTGAGAAAAACTATATTTCTTAGCTAACGTTATAGCAGAAGGGTTCCTGAGCTTAACCGTTCCTAAATCAATTCACGAAATGGTCAAATCTGCTAGATTTAAATTGTTTCGGTATGAGTTTTTCCAGACAGCCTCGGGGGCGCTACGAAAATAAATTATGAAAAATCGATTTTTATCTCAAATGTTTCATCCAGGCCAACAGTCAGTAAATTAAAGCCATATAATTACACACTGGTAGCAGAAAAAATATCCACCGAGTGGTTTCTGAGCTGTTTATCTGAACAGTTAGCCTGGCCCTCGCCAGGCTAACTGGACTGGACAGGCTAACGTGACGTACGTTGCAGCTCCGCGCAACATACGTCACGGCCAAACGTTAACGATTGGGTAACCTCGGCAGAGGCCACACCTCCAGCAAGAATCGGTTCTCTATAGAGAAAGTCCAGACCCTAGTACGAAGAGAAGTGAAGGACAAGGGTCTGGTTTTAACCAGGCTAGCTGTGAAATAAAGTTCCAGATAGAGTTTGGGTTTTTAAGATAATTTTATATCCATTTTATTTTAAAAGTGTTATTAAAGGAGTCAAAGTCAATAAAATTTAGCCCACCAGACTTATCATTGTTTAAGACGACAGATTTACGCAAATCGGGACAATCCTTCTGCTTTAGTGAGCAGGACTCTACCTCTCAGGGACAGATCCCTCTGTAGCCAACTGTTAAAAACCTTTTTTGACTTTTCAAGGACAGGAGTGAAGTTAGCAATACTTCTATTTTTACTATTCATAGTGATACTGATGCCCAGGTATGTTACAGAATCTTTGAGAGGGATTCCACAATTAGAGGAGTGTGTGTGCAATAGACCTTTTACCAGTTGACGTCATCACGCAAAGCTCGCCAGAAACGAGCGTTCTGATTGGACGGCAAAAAGCCGAAACCGGATGCAGGGGGGTTAGGAAGGAGCCGAGGAGCTTCGTAATGATAGAGAGTTGTAATTTAGAAGCTTGATTTCTTAAAATAGTGGACAACCACTGGTCAAAATGCCTGAACATTGTGCCGCCGATACGAGAGGAGGTGATTATGTGCGCTGATGGAAAATGGGGAACTCCTTCAGGCTTTTTGCGAATGTCCAGCAGGGTGAGTCGTTGTGTGTAGTTGTCAACAACCTTTATATCCAAGCGTCAGAAATAAATGTTTTAAATTTCTCACACCAATACTTCTGATATTTAAACTGATTTGGTTATTGTTACAGGTTTAACATCTTCTGTTAGCTGCTATAACTACCATGTCTTCATAAGAGCCGTCAGTACACTGTAAGCACAGTATGTAAACAAAAACATGACGTTTGAGTCACACAAATGTTCACAACGTCCTTATTTCTCATTTGATTTCTGTAAACTAGGTCTTAAATTAAGCCTGAGACAATTGGTGATGTTGTGATGTGAAAAATAATAACTATCCCAAGAGATACATTTATTAGCTTTCCTAGGGAAATTTAATTATCTTTGATTTACTAATGCACTTATGCTGTTTATACAGCTTACACTTTAGACGTAAAATGTGTGAAAATCTTAAATATATTACAAACAATATATTTTGCATGTGAATTCCATAATGACACATACAATAGTTGTATATTGTGTTTGTGATTGTTTTTGCAGAGGAGGTGGCTGCAACCATGTTGGAAATACATTCTAAACCAACCTGCACCCAGTTACCTTGTACATGGAAGAGACCAGCCCAAAAACGAACTGCACCTGCTACTTGGATGAGCTGCAAGTTTTAAAGTGAGTTTAATCAGTGTTCCTGAAGACATTTCATATTATGCTTATAACACAAATACCCAGAAAGGTGACTTTCAGTGAAACTTCACCAACAACTGGAATAATACAATATCACTTATTTTGTCTTATCCCAGTCAAAAAACTATTCAACATTGTACAATTGTATTGTATTGTGTTAATTATTGTTGTTTTCTAGTGGCACTAGATAATAAATGCAATCACATATGTACGGTTTTAAATGTTTTCTACAATGGTAAGATCTGGAATAGTTTTTTGACATTTTTTAAAAAACACTTCTACAAACAGATTTGCTAATATGTGTTTGATATCAACCACATTTTTCATGTTGGTGTCATTTAAGGCATGACATCTGTGTTGAGAAGTTTTCCAGGAGAACGCTGAACAGCCTGCGTTTTGACCCACGACATCCTGATGACCGGAATGAGCCCACCATCACTGCTGGCTGGTCTTCACAAGGACATTTTGAGCGTGGAGCCATTCTTGACCTATTGCAGGTTGTAGTAGTAAATATTAAAAACCAATAACGCTTATCTGTATGTTTCTTTAATTCCTTTATTTTGTCTAGATTTTAAAACTTCATGTTTTTTTTCTTTTAAGATATGCTCAAAGACCCTGGCTGCAGTTCTCGATCCAGACTCTCCGGCAGATGAAGTAGCTGACGACCGCGGCCCCTGTTCAATCTCCACGCCATCAGAGAGACCTGCCAGAAGTTCAAAACATCTTTAAATGTCTCACAAGCACACACATTATTTATATAAGTCACAAACAGAAACAACACATACCAGAAGATCAGAACAAGCGCTCAATACAAAAACAACTGGACTTTATTTGTTGCAGAAAACGTTTCACCCTTTCTGCAACAAATAAAGTCCAGGGGCCTCATGTATCAACCGTGCGTGCGCACAAAAACCTTGCGTACGTCACCATCCACGCAAAACCCCATATGTATAAAAACTGAACTGAACGTGAATATGTGCACATCCAAGTACATTTCCACGCCAGCCCCATGGCTGGCGTACGCACGTTTCTGTGGTTCTTGTTCCTTTGGCGACACTTACAGGTGATTCAGAGAAACTGAAGCCCCACAGTCTGTGGTTGACTTTAAGAGCGGCTTGAAGACCTTTCTTTTCAACCGAGCATACTCTGCCTCCTCATGATTCTACTTTTGATCATAGCTGATACTGTTGTTGATTTTAATTGTTTTATTATTTGTTTCATTGACATTTAATTCTGTTGCACCTTGTAGCACTTTGAGATTTCCATTGATGAAATGTGCGTTATAAATTGATGTCATCATTATTATTATTATTATTAACTGTTCATGATGTGAAAATGATTAATATTCCCACCAAACACACGATTAACAAGTATTACATCCACATGACGCAGTTAAATAAAGGACGCGCAAAGTTGTGCCAAAAATAAATTTAACAGGAACGGATTCATTCAGCCTTACTGGAGGATATAATAAATAGTGTAACACGCAGAGCATTTATTTATAAACAGATATAATTTTCTGATCTAGGATATGGCTTATCAGCCGTTTTCAGAAATAATCATTTTTCAGTTTGGCACTGCTGCGCTCTGGAGCAACACAGGAGCCGTGCATCACGCGTGCACATGCAGAAGCAGCGATCAAACTGTTCCCGAGCTTTCCTGAGGGAGCTGGCAGGCCGATCAGGGCAGTCCAGTCCACACAAAGCCGATTCATGTCCAATGGAATGTCTCATCTATATGATTCCAAAGGCTGAGTGGTCGCGCTTTGGAGCGCGCGCGCACCCTCGCCGGTGTTACACGGCAGCTGGAGGTGATTCATAATCTGCGTTTATTGTAGATTTCTCCAAAATGACACGTGAAAGTACACCATATATAACTTGTAGGAGAGTAAAAGCTTCACAGACAAACAGATTGCGCACAAGGCTGCGGCGCGCGCAGCGTTTGGAGACTCCAACATCACGTCATGTCATGAAAACTCTCCACTGAGACGCACAGACCCGTTTCTTCATATCATCTATTAAATAAACAAAGATCTACCAAACATCTAAGTTCCTCTGTGTTTACAGTAATTATGGTAATAAACTCGTGCGCAAAGTTAATATTTTCACTCAGAATGAATGGATGAGCCGGTTGCGCACCAAAGCAGGGTGCGCGCACACACTAATACCGACACACAATCACTCGTTCTTTGCGTGATGAACACATTTTATTACTATTCTTACTTAGGATTATTTTCCTCACTCATATTATATTAAATTCATTATTTTCCTGAATCTAGAAATGATTTCTGATCGCGCAGGGATCAAACAAACATGTCCTTCACACATGCAGGAAGTAATTTGCATCTGTTTAACATATGTAAATGAAGGCGTGTCAGGGGAGGTGTCTCACGTGCGCTCAGTTCCACGTTAATTGTGATGTACAAAAGGAATGTGCGTGGATTCCGGTGTACGCACAGTTTGATACATCTGGATTTTTTTGTGCGTACACACTTTTCTGGATTTGACCGTACGTCACTTTTCAGTGGGAAATCCACGCAAGTCTTTGTACATGAGGCCCCAGTTGTTTTTGCATTGAGCGCTTGTTCTGATTTTATCATGTCCTGGACGACTGAGAATCTTCACCAGCATATACCAGAAGATGTGTTTGTGTTTGTCATTTCACTTGTTAAGGACAGCAGCCTAGGACAGACAGTAACCTGCTAATGTTTTTTTTAATGATGCCTTCTCTGACAACTTGGAGACTTTAGACAGTGTAATGTTTATGTTTTTTGTTTTTTTGCTAAGTCATTGGATGACCAGAGAGCTGAACTATAAACTAGAGAACAGCTCTGACAACAGCAGAGTCACAAAGAGGATTTTCTTTCGGCCTGGTTAGGTCACCATGATAAGAGAGACTGACCTGTTTTTGTTGTAAACGCTCTTTCTTTATCTAGAGAGATTCAAAATCATAAAATGTGACTAAAACAGCATTTGTATATTAACAGATTAAAAAATTTAACTAAACAAAAGTTCCACTTCACTAAAAGTCAAATTAGAGCACAGTTTCTTTATTTTTAAAGGTTGGTGTGTTCATTTCTAAATTTAATGTACTACAATCAATGTGTTTTGGGATGTGTGGACTATCTCATTAATCAATTACTGTAATAAACATGGATTTGAATACAGTATATAAATTTGGTCAAATTGGGGAGGGAATGACTGAGCCAGCTGAGGAGTGCTGTGAGTTTTCATTGGATTAGCGTGATGTCCTTCAAAAACTTCAACAAATGTGATGTCACGGTCGACATAATTTATTTAAAATATATATATTTGGATCATGACAGGCCTGACAGGTCCATAAATGCGTGTCGGCCCTGCGGGCAAGCAAATCTTTGTGCACCGCCGGGCCAGTTAGACGCTGCCGGAAACACCTGTACTTACAAAGATATTTTTACTTTATTGCACTTACTGCTAAAAAAGGTCACAACACTCCTTGTACAATACATACCTCTTCCTCAGTGAACTGCTTGTGTCTGGATGCTGGATGCAGAAAATGGGGCAGGTTCAGACTAGCTTCCCTTTTTCCACCTCTGACTTGACATCAAACCCTTTGTCAGCAAGGAGTTGTTGGCCAGTTGCTGCTGTAAAACAAAAAGTATTAATTCATATTTGACAATAAACAAAACAGTCTTATGTAGAGTTAAACTGTATGCTTATACACATTGATGACAGGATTGCTTTTTTTTTTCTCTGTGACAGCATGTCACCGATGCTCCCAGAAAAACTGTGCGAATAAGTTACAGAAACAGAGAAATTGCTGAAATGTTTTTAAAGTCAGACCTCAGATAATGTCTTGTGGAAACTACTACTGTATATTTTTTCAATGCAGAAAGAGTTCAAATGATAACAGCTGTGCAGTGGTCTGTTCATTTTTATAGAGCTGCACAGTGTTTGATGCTATTTTATTCACCTGTTATTTCTTCAGGGGGGTTGAACAGACTACAGTAGCTTCCCTTTTTCCACCTCTGACTTGACATCAAACCCTTTGTCAGCAAGGAGTTGTTGGCCAGTAGCTGCTGTAAAACAAAGTATTAATTCATATTTGACAATAAACAAAACAGTCTTGTGTATAGTTAAACTGTATGCTTATACACATTGATGACAGGATTGCTTTTTTTTTCTGTGACAGCATTTCACCGATGCTCCCAGCAAAACTGTGCGAATAACTTACAGAAACAGAGAAATGGCTGAAATGTTTTTAAAGTCAGACCTCAAATAATGTTAATAAAACATGTTTGTCTTGTGGAAACTACTACTGTATATTTTTTCAACGCAGAAAGAGTTCAAATGATGACAGCTAACAGTGCAGTGGTCTGTTCATTTTTATACAGCTGCATGTTTGATGCTATTTTACTCACCTGTTCTTCAGGGGGGTTGAAGGAAGAATCTCTTTGCATGTCGCAGGTTGAAACAGGTTGAAACTTCAACACAGGCAGTGGACTGAGGAACAGCGAGGTCTCATAGAACTAGCTAGCTGCAAACTTAGCAACTGTCCAGTAGCATTCTTCTGCGGGAGTTTGTTCGCTGTTTTGTCTGTTTCCCATATCCAAGATGTAATGTAGGAACGTAATCCACGGAGCTTGGATCATTAATGGCCATGCCAGATAAAAAAATGACGATTACACACGTTGCTGCTTTGTGTCGGGGTGAAGTCCTGCCGGCAAAGCGCTTGAAGCCACATCTTCCTTCTTTTAGTCACTATACTCGACTTTCCTAGAGGGACTTGGTAAAACGAACAAGTCTCACCTTTTTTTTTACTCGTTTATGTTGCCTGGAACAATTATAAACACAATAAAAGTCATATTTCCCCACCGCGACCGTTGGCAGTAATGAATACACCAGAGTAGTATTGACGCGCGGCGTCACCCCCCAACTTCCGGAAAATTCTGGAAAAATGCGAGTGCACATGCGCGATGACGTCAACTGGTAAAAGGTCTATTATTCACTGACAACACCCTCATAGCAGCTGACTGCGGCGCAGATCCGCTTTCTTCCGGTTTAAGTCCGTTCTGCTTATCTGCATTTTGAGCCCTCTGCGGCAGCTCCGCGCCGGAACCAGTTCAGCCGACACTCGACCTACCCAACACAACGGACCCGGCCGGGATTCGTAGCGTATGTTGATCCTGGATGTCTCCAGGCACTTTGGACCACCTGCTAAGTTCAGCCCTCTGAAAGCAGGCGCTTTGGACCGCCTGCGTTCAGCCCTCTGAAAACATCGCGGGCCTTTTTTTTCTTCTTCTTCAAACCAGTCTTCAGTTACCGCGTCGTTCGAGCTGCATGCAGCTACAGAGAGAGCTCTCCTTCGGTGGATCATTAACTTCTTGCACTGTAAATAAACTCTTCATACTGTTATTATGTGCTTGTTTGTACAGAAGAAAGTGTAAATTCTTCTTGATTTACAAGAGTTCAGGGAAATTAAAAATTTAACACTACGATTCGCACTTACTACGAACTGTTTTCTTCTGCTCTTTAAACTGTTTGCTAGTGTCACATTCTGGTCGTTTGTTGGTTTTACACATTATTTTAGTGTTTTCTTTGAGCCACGTGACCCGACGCTGTTGTATTAACTGCTGCTAACACAAAGCGTGGCCTGATAGTGCTATGCTAACCGCTAACTCAAAGCGTGGCCTGATGGTGTTGTGCTATCTGCTACTAACACAAAGCGTGGCCTGACGGTGTTGTGTTAACCGCTATCTCAAAGCGTGGCCTGACGGTGTTATGCTAACCGCTAACTCAAAGCGTGTCCTGACGGTGTTGTGCTATCTGCTGCTAACACAAAGCGTGGCCTGCCGGTTTTGTGCTAACCGCTAACTCAAAGCTAAAATCAGGCAAGTCACCCTTGTTTTAAAGGAGAAATGTAATCAAATCTGAAAAAATCGATATAACAAGAATTTCATATAGTAAACAACACACATAAACATACTTAGTATGCTTTTTTCAAGTCAGTAGCTTAAAGAAATAGTTTTTTACATTTTTCCTGCTACATGCCGAAGTGCAGTGATTTCTGTAGTAATTTTCTGGACGCACTTTTATGACACAATTAAGACCTCCTTTGCTATCTTACAATAACACTGAAGCTATAAACCCATCATTACTGTCCTCCTGTCTGTCATTTAAAATGGAAGCAGAAGACTTTTTTGAATCTGAAGGATATCACTTTAGTTTGTCAAAAACAGTTTGGTGATTTAGTGCATTAATGGGCATTTCTATCCTGGAAATACGAATAGCTGTGCGTTAGCCGCCGCATGCTAACGTTAGCATGCTAGCGCCGTATGCTAACGTTAGCATGCTAGCGCCGTATGCTAACGTGGAAGTGGGGGTGTTGAAAATGTCCTGAAACAGTTACCAATGTCTTGTTAAGCTCTGTCTTCCCCAGAACATAGTAGGATCTAAAATGATTTTTAAAGATGAAGGAGCAAGTTGAAACATGCATCTCCCTCCTTGCTAGCAGGCTCCATTGGGAGCTGCCTGGCTAACTAACTACGGTGGCCCTACACGGCCAAAATTCTACAGCGGCCGAATGCACAGGAGCGGTAAAAATACAATATAAAATTTTAAAAAAGTTTTAAAATCGATTTTGGGGCTTTTAGAATCGATTCTGAATCGCCAGGACTAAGAATCTTGATTCTTTAAAAAATAGATTTTTTTTGCTGCATCCCTAATTGCTACACACTGAAACCTTTTTGTCCACAACTAGATACACACACTAATATTACTGTATGAGGGACGACCATTGCACTGCCTATGTCATATTCAGGGGACGGAGAGCAGGCAGGGGGAGGGGGGTCAAAAACACCAGATGAGAATTTTTTCACTTTGCAAAGTCTAAATTTGAGTTAGGATGACATTTTTGACTTGTGAAAATTTCTCAACAAGCTTATTTTATGCTTTTCATTAGACTACTATTAGCTTAAAAACACTTTTCATTTCTCCTTTAAACGATGTTTCTGTTTCTTCTAGTGCTTCCTTGCTGGTTCTTGTTTTGAGCTTAATTTTTTTATTTGTTTTGAACTACGTGAATCGCTGTTGAGTGGTTCTGCCAGGTTCGGGTTTTGCTAAGCTAATCAGATTTGGTTCGGATTGACTCGGATTTGAATTCACATAAGCTGAAATCAGGAGAATGGTTTTAAACTGTATTTTTTTTTAATTTTTTTTCTGCCCTTTGTTGATTTTTTGTTATTTTTCAGGACTTCTTGTTTCACTGTATAGAGATCTAGCTCAAGTGTCTTAAGCTAAGACTACAGCAAACTGTTTGGTCCACTTAAGTTGTTTACTTGGTGGGGTAACATCAGTGCTGGGACTACTCTGACTGACGAAACCCTCTGGAGTGAGGGTGAAACGTTTCTACCAAAAAGAAACTGTCCAGATGAACTGATTGAGAATGATCGGATTTGATACCTGGACTATTGAGAATGAACTTTCTTGTCTTGAACCACTTTGGACATGTCTGCCTGCCTGGGAGGAGTCGACGAGGGACAGGACAGCCTCCAGAAACCATCTTGGCTACAGCAAACTGGTTGGTCCACTCGGGTAAGTTGTTTACTTGGTGGGGTAACATCAGTGCTGGGACTACTCTGACTGACGAAGCCCTCTGGAGTGAGGGTGAAACGTTTCTACCAAAAAGAAACTGTCCAGATGAACTGATTGAGAATGATCGGATTTGATACCTGGACTATTGAGAATGAACTTTGTCATTTCTTTTTTGTATTTTTTCGCTATGCAGGGGTGCACACTTTTTGTTTCTATTTCTGTCATTGCAGAACTGCACATTGTTTTGGTTTATTTGTTTATGTTTATGTTTATTAAATTTGTTCATTTTTTTTTTACAAAAGAAACACAATACAAGACAATCCCATTAATGGACAGTCTGGCTGCCCAGGAGGACTAAGAGGCCTGCCATATCTGACAACAAACTGGATCTGAGTGGACGGATTTGTATCTGTGACCAGATTCTTTTGATTTACTGCAGGAGAGCCTTTCTGCCCACAGCTATCAGCATCTATTACAACTCTTGAATGAGTTACAACAATATTTAATTTCCCTTTGGGATTAATAAAGTAATTTTTTAATTGAATTGAATTAAACTTTGTGTTTTAACCAAAACTGTGAACTTTGATAATAAAGATCTGGTACAAAACATTGTCTTCATAAAACCCATTGTCGTTGTAGACTTGCTGCAGCCATGTACACAGTTTCTCCAAACAAATGGCACGCTTCTTCCAAGTTGAACTCTTTCACTAAAAAGAACACACACGTTCAGACTGATAACATAACTTTTAATGTGTTCAACATAATGGTACTTCTTCCTGTTATGTAACAGTCAACAATGGTGTACCACAAGGCTCAGTCTTAGGACCCACCCTCTTTACAATCTACATCAGATCATCCCTGATGCATCCTTACATTTCTATGCTGATGACACTGTTGTTTATTGTCGAGCTAAAACAGTTGCTAAGGTTTTCCAGCTTTAGCAATCTGCTTTTGACATCATCCAGTCAGATTCGTTCCGTCTCAAACTTGTCCTAAATGCTGACAAAACCAAAGGGATGTTTTTTTTTTCT
>JBBPBX010024038.1:0-14862 GCA_038048925.1 Garcialebias charrua
TGTTTGTTTGTTTTTTAGATATTTTTATTAACAACATAAAAACACAGAACAGCGCTGCAGCTGCCTCAGCTGCGGCTGTTATGTACAAGTAGTAAACTTATAGTCTATGCAGTTTATTGTGCAACACCGCATAGACTATAAGTGTCTTAGTTAGCCAAGACACCTCAGCAGCTGTCAGGCAGACAGTGATGCAACATGTACGGCAGCAAGTTTATAACTATAAACTATATGTTTACATAAGTAAACTTATAGTTTATGCGGTGTTGCACAATAAACTGCATACATAAGTCAACTATATAAGCAATATAGTAGCTATAACTGCATATAGTTAGTTTTATTTCTAACTATATGTAGCTAACTATATGTAGCTATATACGTAGTGGGCCTATATGCTAACTATATGTAGCTATATACGTAGTGGGCCTATATGCTAACTATATGTAGCTATATACGTAGTGGGCCGTGGCGTAGTGGTGATGGCAGTCGTCCCCCGATCAGAAGGTTGGAGGTTCGAATCCCGGTTCCCCACACCATGTGTCGTTGTGTCCTTGGGCAAGACACTTAACCCCGAGTTGCTCCCGGTAGGACTGGATGGCGCCTTGCATGGCAGTCTGCCGCTACCGGTGTATGAATGTGTGTTTGAATGGGTGGATGGTTGGTATTGTAAAGCGCTTTGGGGCCCCTCATAGGGGGCTGGAAAGCGCTATATAAGCTCCATTTACCATTTACAAGATTTAATATAAATCACTACAGCTCAGTCATTTCTCAACATAAGGTCATTTTAGCCCAAAACTCTCACATGAAAGGCTGTGGGCGACATGCATTCCTTCAGTAAAGGCTCTTATAGATCATTTCCTGTTGGAAATTCTAAAAGAAAAGTGGCATTTTTTTTCTAACTACTGTATATGTAGTGTTTTTACAGCCTTCTTGCACCGTTGTTCTCTAAACTTAAAAAAAAAACTGCAAGTAGGCACTCAAATAGCTCGCAGGCTTTTTTTAATTGAGCATATAATTTCCTTGCAGTGCTCATCGCTGACTCAATGGACAGGTATTTCTTCACCACAGCTTCCATGTTGGTGCAGAACAAAGCAGCAGGAATCATTCCCAGAACACTTTCTCTCTCTGCATCGTTCTCACGTCCTGGGAGCTTGTTAAAATTATACAATATTGACTACAGAAGGCATTTACCATGACAATCAGCTTTTATCGTGTTATAAATTGAGTTGGAGCCAGCAGGTTTAGCTGCTGACAGCTCTGTCCCCGGAGGGAATCAAGAAGCGCCGTTGGCTGGCTCCTATCTGGTCCCACGCGTCGGAGAAAAGTTTAACATTTGTGAAACATCCGCACCAAAATATCACGGCAATCCATCTCATACTTGTCAGGGACAAGGAACACTCCAATCACAACAAACCTCTTGAAGGTGCCAGAGGAGAAGTCGGGGCCTCACTGATGTCAGAAGACATCATCATCATCAGGGGACCATTAATGATTGCACAAAATTTCATGGCAATCTGCCTGACAGCTGCTGAGAAATGGACCAGAAAAGTTGGTGACTGACAAAACCCCATCGCGCAGTTATTATTTTTTTTTATCACTAAACTCTGCAAGTGTTTGTGCACTTTGTGCTTTTTTTTTCTGGTCAAAAGTTATTTCAAAAGAAAATTAAGTGCAATTTCAAGCTTAGAGTATTTGTTGTGAATGCCTCCCATCTACTACCACGTCAAATTTTAGCTCACTTTCTGGAAAAACTGATTGAGTTAGCCATGTTTTTGTGTTGTATGACGTTAATTTGCTGTGCTGGCCATCTTGAATAGATTGGTTTCAAAGGTTAGTGAGTTTTGGATGTACATTCAATTTAAAGGTGCATGACTTCAAGTACTTGGGGTCCACTGTCCAGGAAAATGGGGAATGTGGTAAAGAGGTGAAAAAGAGAGTCCAGGCAGGATGGAGTGGATGGAGAAAAGTTTCAGGAGTGATTTGTGACAAAAAGGTGTCAGCAAAGGTCAAAGGAAAAGTTTACAAGACAGTGGTGAGACCAGCTATGTTGTATGGTCTGGAGACAGAGACATGGACAAAAAGACAGGAGAAAGAACTGGAAGTAGCAGAAATGAAGATGCTGAGGTTCTCCTTAGGAGTGACAAGGATGGATAAGATCAGGAATGAGATCATCAGAGGTACAGCACATGTTGAACAACTGGGAGATAAAGTTAGGGAGGCCAGACTGAGATGGTTTGGACATGTCCAGAGGAGGGACAGTGGGTATATTGGTAGAAGGATGTTAGAAATGCAGCTGCCAGGAAAAAGACACAGAGGAAGGCCAAAGAGGAGATACTGTATATGGATGCAGTTAGAGAGGACATGAAGGTAGTTGGAGTGAGGACAGAGGATGCAGAGGACAGAGTGAGGTGGAGGAGGATGACTCGCTGTGGCGACCCCTGAAAAGGGAAAAGCCGAAAGAAGAAGAAGAAGATTCAATTTAATTTATTTATATAGCGCCAAGTCACAACAGAAGTCATCTCATGGCACTGGATGGATACATCCATAGATGTTCTTCTTTCTCCTGCTCTGCCCTCCCTCCCATTTGAACTGCCTTAACACAAAAAACTTTCTCACACATTACCACACAACACAAAGATTTTAACACTGGACTCTGTGTCATCAAACGGGTTATTCACTAAACTCTCGGTCATGTGCTCATTCAGTTTGCACTACTTCTCATATTTGCACTAATGTTTGTATTACATTACTGCCTATAGTCATACTACTGTTTACATTCACTGTTTACATTTATTAATACTGTTTACATTTATTACTACTGCTTTACATTTATTACTACTGTTTACATTTACACTACTTTTATCTACACTACTGCAGATACATATACAGCATTCTCTGACTAGCCTTATCTAAGGATGCCAAATGTGCCTTACTTCATATGCCACTTTGCCTCTATACCAACATCAACTACCTCATACATATACTGTGTACATTAACTTATATGCTGCTGTGCCACTCTTTGCAAATGTCAACGCTAGAAACTTCAGTTTATTTTATAGATATACGTTTTATACTTTTTATACTACTATGCAAAAACTCAGGACAGTATTACACTTTTATTATTTCATTTTATGCTTATGTTCATTGGGTGTTTGGTGTTTCAGTGTTGGTGTAAATTTTCATACTTTTATACTATTATGAAAAAACTCAGGACAGTGTTACACTTTTACTATTTTATGCTTATGTTTATTAAATGTTTTAGTGTTTAGTGTTTAGATGGTTACTGTTGCACCGAGGGACTGAGAGAAACGCAATTTCGGTCCTGTGTATGTCCTGTACATATTGCAGTTCTGACAATAAAGTTGACTTTGACTTTTGACTTTGACTTTGACAGGTAGTCCTCGACTTATGACGGAGATCTGTTCCTGCTCGGCGGCGTGAAGCGAATTTCGACGTAAGTCGGAACATACGTAAATACTTCACCTTATACGTACAGTACTGTATTTTACCAAGCACTTAGCCTATCCTAACACAGTACCCTACATAATTATCAAAAAACACAAACATTTGGGAGCCATAAAGAAGGGAAAAAAGAGTTTATTTCCTATTGGGATGCTGTGGTGAAGCCCCTCCGTCCATCCTCCGTATTCTCTATTGCGTTTACGTCGTAAAACCGCCGTCCAGCTTATCCATCTGCCGTAAAAACGGCCGTCAACCTCGGTCCAGAGCGTTTACAGTAAGGTCTGTTTAATGTTAGCTCGTTGCTCCTCCAAAATCTGCAGCTGCCTGTACTTTTCCACTGCTTCGCGCTGGTTCTGCAGTCAACTTCGGTCCATATGTAACGTCTCCGCCTCTGTATTTCTCCGCCCGTAAAACCGGAAATTGCGTAACTCGGCTTTTTTAAATAAATGTTTCAAAATATATACAGGTGGACCTCGAGTTACGGCAATTCGGTGTTATGTCACACGCATCTCATTAAAAAATTAATTAATTAAAAATAAATTAAAAATCTTATTTTATGTGTTTAAATGTTCTTGATTTTGTGTGTACAGCACTTTGTTGCAGCTGTGGTTGTTTTAAATGGCTTTATAAACAAAGTATTATTATTATTATTATTATTTTTAAGCCGATTTACGCAGTTTCCGACAGTCTCTGCCAGTCTCCGCCAGTTTTCGGCAGTGCCCGCCAGTTTTCATTGGCTTCAGTTAGCTCCGGCCTCCAGTGTTTGGTAACTGTACAGCACCGTACATGTACGTGTATAAGTGGCGGCTAGTGTGTGTTTTCCGACTTACGGCGATTTTCGACATGTGAACGGCCGTAGCAACGAAACTCGTTCGTAAGTAGAGGACTACCTGTATATATTTTTTATTTATTTTTTATGGGAGATGTGTCGTAACCGCGAAACATTGTAACTCAAGACTGTCGTAAGTAAAGGACTACCTGTACATTATAAATGCCAATTATTAAAGTTATCTATCTAAGGGAGGAAGGAAGACAGCAGACGCGTTTAGTCTTCATTTCGTTGTAGTCTCCCATCTTGAGCTAGCACAAAGGCAACAGTGGAAAGGAAAAACTCCCTTTTTAACTGCAAGAAACCTCCAGCAGAACCAGGCTTAGGACGAGCAGCTATCTGCTTCGACCAGCTGGGTTCGAGAAGAAGTGGACACAGAATGCCAGGTCCAGGATGGAGGTGATTAGGTCCTCACTAAGAGGAAATATTTTAAAAATCACGTTAAGATAGAAACAATTACAAATACAAACTATTCATTTCAAAATCAGAATGCTTCTGTTGTCATTGCACAAGAAGCACAACAAAATTTCATTTCAGTGCAGCCGTCCAAAGAAACAAGAAGACAACCAGTAACATAAGGCATGGGTAGACAGATATAGTATTTGTAATCATTTTTAACTATTCATTTGATGAAATGAGGTCATTTTGTCCTCTGTTTTTTTGTTACAAGTTGTCGCTGCCACATCAGCCTCTTGTTTGCTTTTTTGTAAAAAAAATTAATTAGGTTTATTTTTACTTTGAGTTCTCTTGCGTCTGCCTGCATTTGGGTCCAAACCTCACCGACCCTGACGCCAATCATTTGAGAAAACTATTCTTTAAATCAATATAAAAAACTAGAAATCATAATTCACCCAGTGACTGGGGTAACAGGTTTATATACAGGCATATTCCATTATCTTCCGGTTGTTCCAAAGTCGGGTCTCTAATGTAATTTTTCTTGTTTACATCCCTATAAAACAATGGTGCAAACAATGAACACTAATAAAGTATCCCTCCTAAATTAGTGGTAATTCTCTCACTTGAAAGAGTGAATGGTTGCTTCTTGTTCGTCTCTGTCCTTGTGATGGACAGGAGACCTGTCCAGGGTGTCCCCTGCCTCTCGCACAGTGACTGCTGGATATGGGCACCAGTGACCCCGTCATGACCTGAAAAGAAGGAAGCGGGTAAAGATAATGGACGAAAGTACAATTTAAGGACTTTGCTAAGAAGATGGGAACAAAAAGATACATCATGTTCAAACAGTCTTGTTGAATCTCTGTTCTGAGTAGAAAGAAGTTGTATGTTGCATCACCAGGCTGGAGCAACAACAACAAAACAACAAGTGGACATGATCGGCTGATGTTCAGCATGATGTCTGAGTCAAAATATCCTCCTGTCCCCACTTCACACACATGCAAGAACAACTGGACCCACTGAGGCGCACACACAGGCCATTAGGGCACAAATGCATTAAAGGCACTTGTTCTATTTTCTTCTAGTAAACAAAAATCAATAGCACCAACTCCCCAACGTGGACCCACAGACAAACCATTATGTCTACTTTATTGATCGCCAACACAAAAAAAACACACAAACACTTGAATTAAGGACGATCTTGCATTTACGGTAGATAAAACGTTCAAGGATCAATCATAGAACAGACACAGTATAAAAGCAGGTAGAGTAGGGGGGGGGGGGGTAAAAGGAGGGGTCAACATTTGGAACATACATTTCAATTTAGCTTAAATCCTCTTAACTTGTATAATATTTTAGTCTGACGCTAAAGTAATTTAATACTTCTCATTTATTATAAATTATGTCATTAAATTATGTCATTCACTTTTTATAAATACTGTATATGAATGTTTGTGTTCAGTGTCCTGAGACGACTTCTGTCGTGACTTGGTGCTATATAAATAAACTGAATTGAACTTAAATTAAATTTCATGCCAGAATTTTAAACTATGGGCATGGTGGCACAGTTGGTAGAACGTCGTCGGATCGGATCCTGGCTGGGGATCAATCTGGGTGGAGTTTGTTCTCTCCGTGCATGTGTGGGTTTTCCTGGCTACTCCGGTTTCCTCCCACAGACCAAAAACACACATGTTAGGCTCATTGGTAACTAAATTGTCCCTGAGAGAAAGAGAGTGAATGGTTGTTTGTCTCTATGTTCCCTGTGATGGACTGGAGACCTTCCCCACCTCCCGCACAGTGATTCGCTGGACATGGGCATCGGCGACCCCCGTGATCCAAAAATGGAAGAAGCGTGTAAAAGATGATGGATGGATTGTCTTATGTTTAGGACAAAGAAAGATGAAGTAATTCCAGTCGGATGTTAAAAATAACATTGTGCACAACTTCATGAAACGGTCAAGCCAAGGTTCTTTATTGTCATTCACATCACGTGGAACGAGATTGTATACTCAGGGTCCAAGATGCATCAAACAATGTCAAAATTTTAAAATTTAAAGTGTAAAAAGAAACCATAAATGAGGATCTAAGATATGAACTAAGATACAGGTCAATACTGACCGTTTTTGGTGGAGCAAGTGGGCGTGGCGAGGTGGCGAAGTAAGACGTAACGCCGTCACCATACGTTTGGTTCTAAAATCCACAGATTTGATCCGAGGAGTACCAAAATCAGTATGATCGATCATTGCCCACTCCTTGAACAGGAATTTATGCTAATTAGCCAATAGCCTCCACAGCGCCCCCTAGAATATTTAAAAACATCAGCCCCAAGCCATTTTTGGACAGATTATTCTGAAACTCAGTGAACATCTGTATCTTCCCAGGACCTACGAAAAAGTCTCTTGGAGCACTGGTCCAAAACAAACAGGAAGTCAGCCATTTTGGGTCAAAGGGTCATTTTCTGGCGTTTTGAATTGCATATTTGAACGAACTCCTCTTAGGAATTTTGAAGGATTTTTATATTTTGTACATTATCATTTATGGGATTGTCTTGTATTGTTTCTTTTGTAAAAAAATGAACAAATTTAATAAACATAAACATAAACATAAAGATACAGGTGGTCCCCGAGTTACGACAGAGTTCCGTTCCTTCGCCCGTTCGCAGTGGTGGGCCGCCGACCGCTAGGTAGCGCTGTTGCGCTAATCCGCTTGTAGCGTAGCTAAATAATCTGTTAGCTTTACAGCGGATTGACTAAGTTTTATAATTCATAAGCGGATTTATGCTATTTTTATTTAAAATGCAGTACCGCTAATAACTATTTATCTATCAGTAAAAACGAAATAACGTATTTACGAGCAGCGCCGGATGTGGTCCGTCACAAAAAAGCGTCCCCCTCAGTCTCTTGGTGTGTGCTCTCTCTCTAGCAGTTAGCAGCCAGTGTGTTACTCTGGAGCCTTATTGCTTGTTTTCGAAGAGTCAGACGAAGACTTTTTAACATGGAGGGTGAACTTATGGATGTTTCTCAGGGCCTACGCGACGCGTCTGGATTTAAAAATAGAATTTCGCCACATTAGCACTCTTCAAAATGGCGTCCGCGACGGCCAAAGAAGCCAGGATTTTACAACAAAACACGGTAAAACAATTATTTCTTTGCTGAGAAAAAATATATTTCATAGCTGACGTTATAGCACAAGTTTTTCTGAGCTTGAGAGTTTCACGAAATGGTCAAATCTGCTGGATTTAAAAAAAGTAGTTCACCATTAGGACTCTTCAAAATGGCGTCCGCAGGGCAGCAAACTTACATACTCAGGGAATCACAAGGAACTCAGGAGACAGAGGCAACAGGAGACAATGCCAGGACAATGATAAACACAGAGATACAGACTTATTTTTGATTTGATGTTCATTCATTCATTTTAAAAGAACAATACAAAACAGTTTCATCAGATACAAGGATGAATAGACTTTTAGCTGAATGGATGGATGGATAGACAGTTAGCTGGATGGATGATCTTTAACAAGTTCTAAAATCATTAAAATTTAACCTCAGCTTGTGCCTCTGACCCAACAGAACCTCAGCAGCAGAATCCTCTGTGGTTCTCTGCAGGACTTCATCAGTCTCTCTCCTGGTTCTGGAGGAGTTCTGACCCACTCTTCTTTCCATTGTTGCTTCAGTTCTTTGAGGTTTCTGCTCAGCTCTCTGAAGGTTTCAGGTTCAGGTTCTGGACTCTGACTGGGCCGTTGATTTGATTTGATTTGATGTTTATTCATTCATTTTAAAAGAACAATACAAAACAGTTTCATCAGATACAAGAATACAAGTAGGATAAAATGAAAGGAGCAGAAAGAAGATGAAATCTTATTATATCTGCCCCTTATTTATTTCACAGTTTGTTCAACCAATGATAACCTTCAAACTACATCACAAAATGAATAACTCTACTTAATTTTTCTAACTGTAATACACAAACACACTAAGCTACATCATATATAGTTTTTGAGCAAGTCCTTTTTGACCTTTTTCTTAAATGTATACATTGGGCAGCACGGTGGCACAACTGGTAGAGCTGCTGCCTCTCAGCGAGAAGGTTGCCGGTTCAAATCCCGGTCCGGGGCCTTTCTGGGTGGAGTTTGCATGTTCTCCCCGTGCATGCGTGGGTTTCCTCCGGGTACTCCGGTTTCCTCCCACAGACCAAAAAACATGCTTGTTAGGCTGATTGGTGACTCTAAATTGACCCTAGGTGTGAGTGTGAGAGTGGATGGTTGTTTGGTGTGAGTGAGACAGGTCCCTCTTGTAAATGAGTCCCCGTGACTCAACGAGGCTAGCCTGTATAAATAAAGGTTGAATGAATGAATGAATTGATTTTGCATTTTTAACATCACTCTCCAGAACATTCCACAATCCAACTCCCTGAATTGAGGTAGACCGTCCCTTTAAGCTGGTTCTGAATTGTGGTTTGATGAATATCTGTCCCTTTAAGATTGTAATAACTTTGTCTAAATTTCTTTGGATATTTAAAGGTAATGTGTTATTATGAGCCCTATACATAACTGATAAAATACTATATTCTACCAATTCCTGGAATTTCAATAAATTTAGCTGAAGAAACAAGGTGTTTGATGGGTGACTGAAATGTTTTCTGGTGATTACTCTTACAGCTCTCTTTTGTAAAATAAAAACAGGCTTTGTAATTGTTTTGCACGCTTTTCCCCAAACCTCAATACAATAGATTAAATGTGGAACAATGATTGTGTTATACAACATATACAGAGCTTTATCAATTAAAAAATCCCTGACTTTATATACAGGTACATGAACACACAGCATGACAATCACAAACACCTGGACAACAAAATGGAGGAGATAAGCAAGACAATTAACAGAGAGACCAGGGAGTGTAGGGATGGGGACCCATCACCTGAGAACAACATGCTTACAACTGTTATCTTGAAGTTCTAGGGTGTAGAGAGCCACAGAAACGGTTATGGTAGGCCGGATTTGGCCCACGGGCCTTGAGTTTGACACATGCGATCTAGTGGTACTAAAAGTAACAAAAGAAGAAGAAAAAAAACAGCCAAATATGTCTGCAGTTTAGCTAACAGACTTTGGAATGGGTACATTTTGTCCTTGTCAAACCTGTTGAAGAGAACCAAACTAAATACTCTGAAACTCAAACAACTTACTGTATAACAGTTCATGCACCGCTAGTTGGCAGTGTAGTGCAAATATTGCATAACTTGCTGCTACCAATTGTTGAATTTAATTAGCGGATTAGAATTAGCTTCCCCTAATTTTCATAAGACATTAGTGCTTTTGAAATTGCGGACCTAAATAAATTAATTAGTGCTTTAGAAATAGCGGAACTAATTTTTGGATTAGCGTTGCCCACCACTGCCCGTTCGTAACACAGATTTCGACGTAAGTCGGAAAATACATCCAAACTGCACCTTATACGTACAGTACTGTATTTTACCAAGCACTTAGCCTATCCTAACACAGTACCCTATATCAAAAAACACATACATTTGGAGCCATAATGAAGGGAAAAAAAGTTATGTTCCTACTGGGAGCTGGTGGAGTCTTCATCCGTCTGTTAGCATGTTAGCTCGTTGCTCAGCTGTAGCCTCTCTGCCTCGTAAACCTCCGGTCCAAACAAAGGTCTCCTGTACTTTTCCACGCGCGGTCCAGAGTTTTACAGTAAGGTCTGTTAGCATGTTAGCCCCTCCTAACCTCCTCTCTCCTGTAATTGTCAGCTGTAATCCGCCCTGTAATTTTCCATTGCCGTGGCCACTAAGGTACACTCTCCTCCCTCCCTCCTGTAAATTTCCGCTGTCCTCCGCTGAGTTTCGGTACAGTTTTTTTGGTGTAAAGGCGCATAAACCGTGTAACTCGAAACAATGCTTTTCAATGGGAGAGCGTTCGTAACCGCGAAATGTCATAAGTTGAGGCCGTCGCAAGTCGAGGACTACCTGTATATGCCAGTCACACAATACACCGAACAACAGCAGCATGATTCTCATATACCAAAGCATGCAACAAAAAATACATAAGGTGCCAAAAGTGAAATAAATAAATCATGGTCCTATTGGCAGAGTGGTTCTGGTGACAGTGAGGTTTCTCTTAGCAACATGGTCTCGTTGGCACCATGGTACTGTTAGTGGCGTGGTCTTTAGCAGGTCCTGTCAGCAGCATGATGATAACAAGGACCGCAGCAGCCGCCCTCCAGAACCAGGTCCGGCAGACGGAGAACATCCAAGGTTTTCCCACAGAACCGAACGGGTCCATAGAGTTTGGTCTGTGCAGGCACATGGAGGATCACGGAGACAGCCGCCATGACAGTCCTGAGCCCGAGGCTGGAAGAACTGAACCATGATGGCACGAAAACATTTTTAAAAAATAAAACAAAAGCAACAGAACATAAAAAGACCGAGTCGAAGAGAAAAACTTTCACCGGGAACCTGTGAAGCTGCTGCTCAGCTGTGCGCAGCAATCGTGGCCAACAAACATAATGTGGCATCTTGCATGATCTGTTAGCACTTAAGTAAAGTGCCATGTGTTATCACTGTATGTTCCCATACGACAACGAAATTAGTTTTCTTTTTTTTTTTTTCTTTTCTTTTTTAGGAGACGAGATAGATACAAGCAAACAAAATATTAGTTATTAATAACATTTAACACTTTTAAAAAGTTTTTGCTACCTTTTCTTTTGTTTATTGTTTAATGTATTTGTATCATTGCTGTTCATCACTCTTTAGTTTGTAGCAGGTCGCTTTCGTAAATGAGCCCTCGAGGCTCAATAAGATTTACCTGACTAAATAAAGGTTGAATGAATGAATGAACATAGTATAGCATGTGATACATAACTTCTTCATAACATCAATAAAGAAGAACAAGAACACAAATCCAGGTAAACAAAATATCTCCTATTAATATTTTTCTTTTTCTTACATGATTAACAAAATACAACAAATACACACCTAAAGGATAAATAAATACATCATTAATTTAATAAATAAATAAAAATAGAGGGAAAAATTAAATAAAGATAAAATAAAATAAAATGTAGGGTGGGGTATTTCAGTCAATCCAGATGAAGAGAATGAAAAAATATTATTAGAAATTGGTTATCTGCATTTAACCCATCACACGTGAGATACATCCAGATGGAGAGTAAGCTGTGTTGTGAATAACTGTCACTTACTATCACAATAGAGTTTAGCTCTATTTATGTCAAATTATCTAAATTACTCATTTTTGTACTATCACATACAAAAAGTTAAAAAAAAATTGCTTCAGCTCTAGCAGAGGGCAATACCTAACAAAACAACAGTATCCCATACGGCACATTGTATGCCTTTTGTTAAAAATATTATTCATAGCAAAGGCCCAAACAAGCATTTTGTTTTAACGTTAACCTTGATTTGTGACTTTGACCTTTTTGAGTTAGGGTGATGAAATGTGTTTGTGATGCTCCGTCTTGTGATGATGCAAGGTGAAGAAGTTATTGGCGGGACTGAAGAAAGTTTACGGATGTACAGACATATAAAAAAACAACTAATAAAAAAAGAAAAGCCGGTGAAGAAGTGT
This sequence comes from Garcialebias charrua, assembly GCA_038048925.1. Lineage (NCBI taxonomy): Eukaryota > Metazoa > Chordata > Actinopteri > Cyprinodontiformes > Rivulidae > Garcialebias > Garcialebias charrua. The sequence continues at coordinate 12,268 of JBBPBX010024038.1, forward strand.
CGTTTTTGTTGTTTTTTTGCAGAGGCATGGTTGTTCCAAACATAAATCTAATTTATTTTTGACGTCTCCTGCCACTAACTGGCCAAACAAGAGTTCTTGTCAAAACCCGGAGATGTGAAAGATTTATTTTTTATTTTTGACATGGACAGTTTTTACTTTGGTGTCCAACGATGAAAATAAGTGGGCCCAGTGAAAGTCTGTTAGGTAAAAGAAAAATACCCATTTGTGTTTTTTCAGCTATTTGAGCGTCTTACGCTGTCGAGTCTTTTTGATCATCTCAAGACGCAAAGGACTCGTTGGCGCTTGAAGTTTCTGAATGCTCAAGGATGCTTGTTGCAAGTTTTTATTCTTCCTTGTCTTCCATCTCACCTTGCAAATTACCACTCTGTCTTTTTCAATTTTCTAATGGGTGAAATAAAAAATAATTCCTGCTAAATTCCTTTACAACAGCTGCTTCCTTAAACAAATGCAGATGAGAAGCATAAAAAAACAGTGTTTAAAAAAAGACAGAAAGCTTTGCCTCATCCGATCGCATCTTCTCTTTCAGCTTTAGCTCTGACGTATCAAAAGTGGAAGCTCCATCTTTAATTCCTGCATCAAAAGGAAAACCATAAGGTCAAATCTTCAGGAATACTTGGATTCAAAAGCAAATAGTTTAACACGTATGATTTTTTTTTGTACATCTACCTTATAATGTTTTTGCTACTTTTTCTTTTCTTTTGTTTACTGTTTAATGTATTTGTATCATTGATGTTCATCTTTCTTTAGTTTGTAGCAGGTCGCTTTCGTAAATGAGCACTCGAGGCTCAATAAGATTTACCTGACTAAATAAAGGTTGAACGAATGAATGAAAAAAAAAAGCTGAGCATTCTATGAAGAAATGCATTTATGCCATTTCTGTTTGCTAAATTTGATTAGCTGTGGCAGCCATCTTCAATGTGATTGACTCCAAAAACTAATCAGCAGTAGCTGGACACCCAAGGATTAATCTGAGTTTAACCACAGTACATCCAGTGGTTACTTTGCCATCAGACTGTACAACACGTGCTGCTCTTAGTAGCTATATTTTGTTTTATACTGTTTCAGTGTTTTTTTTGTACTAATTTGTATTATTTATGTATATAGAGATTTTTTAACATTTTTCTGAACTGGTCCCTGTCCTCTATGCTGCTGTGACAATGTAAATTTCCCCACTGTGGGATTAATAAAGGCATCTTATCTCTTATCTCTTATCTCTAACAACACTACTAGACTCAGAACCAGCCAGACTCCGGCAATCCTCGTCAACTAAATGTTACAGGAGAGGGAGATTATTTATAAAATACAGTGGAAGCAGTATAGCTAAAAGGTAACAAGTGAAAGAATTTGACGTTACCTGCCTGTAACAACGGAGGTGGACGCTTTCTCTCCACTTCTCCTCCAAGCAGCGTGTTAAAAACGGTACATTTCTTCAAAGTCACCGCATGCTGAGTGGCGAAATGCTTCTGCATGTTCGACGTATTTCCTCCCTTTATCGTAATGGACGCGTTGCATGCGTTACAAGTAGCCCTGGTCTCATCTTTTTTCGTGAAATGAAGCCAAACGCTTGAGCGCTTCCTCCGCGACGCCATTTTGAACATCATAGATATCTTATATAGACACCACCACGCCACCACCACTCGGGCGCGGCGCATGTCTGTGATGTCATCGCTTAAATACGTCACCACCATGAGTCTGCAGAACCGATAAGCTGAATCGTTAAGACAAGCATCCTACAATTCCATGGAATTGGACTACAGGTAGTCCCCGATTTACGAGCGCTCTGATCTACGAGGTTCCGGACTTACGAGCTGGCGAATTATTGGAAAAAACGCAAAAAATACTGAGTTTTCCTGTGTTTTTTCACCACAGTTCGTTAGCTAAACATGTGGACACACGTTTCCGATCATTTTTATGCACTCATAAGCAGTTTTTCGATGAAAAACGAGTGTTCGTAGTCGCGCTAGCAAAACCGTTCCAATTTACGAGCGAAATTCCGGACTTACGAGAAGCGTGGCGGCCGTTCCAAATTACGAGATTTCCGGTTTACGAGCGCCTCGTTGTAACGGATCTCGCTCGTAAATCGGGGACTACCTGTATTAAGAACCGGTTCTCTAACAGAACCGGTTCTCGGTTCCCATCCCTACTATGTATACCCACAGACAAGACAGGACGTAATTGCAAACACCTGGGAACACAAGGAGGAAATCAGTCTCTAAACAAATGAGGTAACACAAGGGTGTACAGACAAGGGATCCCTACTAGATAGTGCCATCCCTACAGTACCCCCCTCAAGGACGCCCTCTGGCGTCCCCAAGAACCCCCTCCCAAAAAAAGATTAGGGCAGGCGGACGGAGGAACTGCAAGGATGGTGGGCCCAAACAAAGACACACAAGGACAAAAACATTAGAACACAAACTTAACATAACTACACAAAAAATGTCTGGGCGGTCAGTGGACCATCCATCAGGCAGAAGCTGGGCGGGCGGGCGGCCGGGAGGCTGTCCATCAGGCAGAAGCTGGGTGGGCGGGTGGCCAGGAGGCCGTCAATAGGCAGAAACTAGGTGGGCGGGCTGC
>JBBPBX010024038.1:14909-40014 GCA_038048925.1 Garcialebias charrua
CGATGTCTCCACGCCATACGTTTCTACGCTCAACGTCTCCACGTCAGACGTCGATGACTCTACGCTAATTGACGTCTCGCCTGTAGACGTCCCTACGCCTGATGACATCTCGCCTCTAGACGTCCCTACGCCTGATGACATCTTGCCTCTAGACGTCCCTACGTCTGATAACATCTCGCCTCTAGACGCCCCTTTGCCTAGTGCACCAGCTGACGAAGTCTGTGCCCCAGCCGCAGAAGACTGTGCACCTGCAGCAGAAGACTGTGCACCTGCCATAGAAGACTGTGCATCCACTGCAGAAGACTGTGCACCCGCCGCAGAAGACTGTGCACCCGCCGCAGAAGACTGTGCACCAGCCGTAGAAGACTATGCATCAGCCGCAGAAGACTGTGCACCAGCCGCAGAAGACTGTGCACCAGCCGCAGAAGACTGTGCACCAGTTACAGAAGACTGTGCACCAGCCGCAGAAGACTATGCACCTACCGACAAAGTTTTTGCAGACGTGGTTCCTACCTTTAAAGGGACAGTCTACCTCAATTCAGGGAGTTCGATTGTGGAATGTTCTGGAGAGTGATGTTAAAAATGCAAAATCAATGTATACATTTAAGAAAAAGGTCAAAAAGGACTTGCTCAAAAACTGTATACAGGTAGTCCCCGACTTACGAGGTCCCGGACTTACGAGCATGCATCTCATTAAAAAAAAAATATTTATTTTTTTTTTTACTTTTTTTTTTTTATTTTTTATAAATGAATACATGTACAGTACTGGACAGTCACCAAGCACTTAGCCTATCCTAACACAGTTTTTAAAGATGAAGGAATAAGTTGAATTGTCTCCCTTTCACATAAAGGGAGCAAGCTCCCTATGGAGCCTGCAGGGAGGAGGGAGACAATTCAACTGATTCCTTCATCTTTAAAAACTGTGTTAGGATAGGCTAAGTGCTTGGTGACTGTACAGTACTGTACATTTATCTATTTATAAATAAAAAACAATAAAAAATAAAAATACTGTATATACTGTATATTTTTAATAAATAGATAAATGTACAGTACTGTACAGTCACCAAGCACTTAGCCTATCCTAACACAGTTTTTAAAGATGAAGGAGTCAGTTGAATTGTCTCCCTCCTCCCTGCAGGCTCCATAGGGAGCTTGCTCCCTTTATGTGAAAGGGAGACAATTCAACTTATTCCTTCATCTTTAAAAACTGTGTTAGGATAGGCTAAGTGCTTGGTGACTGTCCAGTACTGTACATGTATTCATTTATAAAAAAAAAAAAAAGTAAAAAAAAAAAAAAATATATATTTTTTTTTTTACTATGTGTTCCTACTTACGAATTTTTGACATACGAGCGCCCCCTAGTGACGGAACTCGCTCGTAAGTCGGGGACTACCTGTATGATGTAACATAGTGTGTTTGTGTAAATAGAATTATTCATTTTGTGATGTAGTTTGTGTATTACAGTTAGAAAAATTAAGTAGAATTATTCATTTTCTGATGTAGTTTGTGTATTACAGTTAGAATGATGTAGTTTGTGTATTACAGTTAGAAAAATTAAGTAGAATTATTCATTTTGTGATGTAGTTTGTGTATTACAGTTAGATAAATTAAGTAGAATTATTCATTTTGTGATGTAGTTTGTGTATTACAGTTAGTAAAATTAAGTAGAACTATTCATTTTGTGATGTAGTTTGTATATTACAGTTAGAAAAATTAAGTAGAATTATTCATTTTGTGATGTAGTTTGAAGGTTATCATTGGTTGAACAAACTGTGAAATAAGGGGCAGATATAATAAGATTTCATCTTCTTTCTGCTCCCTTCATTTTATCCTACTTGTATTCTTGTATCTGATGAAACTGTCTTGTATTGTTCTTTTAAAATGAATGAATAAACATCAAATCAAATCAAATATATCCATGCTCAGGTTCAACCCATGTAAGGTGATCCCACATTTATACCACTTGGGATAAATACAGTTAGCCCTCATGGGCTTCCCATGCTGGGTACATTATACTAAAATCACATGGGTCCCATATACAGATGCGCATATCTGTCCCATTCCCAGTTAGCCCAAATAAAATTCAAATGGGGCCAATATATCTATGCCAAGGTTCAACCCATGTAAGGTCAGCCCACTCTTATACCACTTGGGGCAAATGCAGTCTGTCCACATGGGCTTCCCATGCTGGGCCCATTATATGAAAACCACATGGGTCCCATGTAAAATAGCCCATTTCTGTCCCATTGCCAGTTAGCCCACATTAATGCTGTATAGGACCCATATATTTAGCCCAACAGGGCCAACAAAATGGGTTCCTTTATGGGATAACCATATGGGTCTCATGCAGTTAGCCCAGATAAATCCCATGCCCACTCGTTACCCAAGTAGCCTACAATAACCCCATGTGGGGCCCAACTATGCATGCTGGCTGGGCCTCGACTCGATGCTCAGTACACCCAGATTGCTTAGTCTGTCATCGTTCATGGTGGATCTGAGGTATGTTTTCACAAGCTTTAATGTAGAAAAACTCCGTTCACAAGATGCAGTACTCACTGGGATGACAACAAGCTCCTCCTTCTGTCCCCCATCAAGGTTCTTGGAAACAACTGTAGGTCCGGCTACATCGGTGGATCTTCTTTACATTTGCTGATGTCTGTGGAGAAAGCAAAACCAAATATATGTAAATTACCATATACCGGTAATCTGCATGGACACTGCATATAAACTGCAGAGCACACACTCACACATACATGTCTAAATAGACCCCTTTCACGGATTGCGCAATACCGGAAGCACTGCATTTTGGAGATACTCGCGCTGTAAACACACAGTAGTTGAAGTCGGAGCTCCAGTTTTATTTCTGATTTGACCTTGTTGTCTGGAAAACAAACCTCTGTAAAGAAGACAGAAGCTGCAAGAGAGTATGTGGACCAGCGTCAGCCTGCAGCAAAGGAACGTTATTTGGATAAAATACAAATAATTGGCAGCTAACACCCATACCGGCTGTCCAACATGTCAGAAGATGAGAAGACCTTACCAGCTGTGACCTACGCAGACATTGTGAATTATTTGGTGTTTATTGATTTATATTTAATTTTTAATTTGTGTGTGTACATATAAATATATTTTGGGAGTGTTTTTAAACACACACTAGCTATTGTTATGAAATAAAATACTTTATCTTTGTGTTTTCATTTATTTTGAATGAGCTTTCAAACGGTGTTCAAAATGATCAGTTTCTCTTATACAATGGTAAGGGTTTCCTGAGAGGAGACAGAATGTGAGCATGTACTCATGTGAGGTCCTGGTTCTGTTTGTTTGGATCAGTTCTGCTTGGGGGAGAAAGGCCTGGCGCCTAACTGTCTGACAGTTTTATGACTGCAGATACATGATTGGCAGGAAGTCACTGGGGCCTCTTTGTTCTGTGTGGCTGTTAAGCCACACTTCCCCCTCGTTAGCTCTCATGTGAGTTGGAAAAAGGAAAAAGGTGTCCATCTCTGAAAACTGTGTCCACCTCTGAAAAATGCTCCTTTTTGGGGAATAAATAAGTGTGGATATATAAGTGTGTAAAACCACTTGAAGGCGCAGAGAACATGATTGCATAAACGTTAATAAAACAATTAATACCTCGATCATAAAGCACTTGTGCATTAATTATATAATAGTTGTGTGTTAGTTTCAATCAGATTAAAAGTAGAACTGTGTAAGGTCAGCCTGTATAAATAAAGGTTGAATGAATGAATGAATATTATCCTTCACTCTCAAACCAAAAAAAGGGGGTTCTGCAGACTGAAAAAAGCAAATGGTATTTCCTCTATCAGTTAAGGGGGAGGAAAAATACCCCACCAGAGAGACAAAGAAGGGCCTCTGTGATTGGTGGAAAGCAGGAAATATCCTGCAGGAGTATAAAAAACATGGGTATCCTCCTCCAGCAAAAACGCAGAGAAGCCCGGGGAGATGACAACTGGATTCAGACTAATCAGGTTGTATGGGGTCTCCCTTGAAACATATTCAATGTCTTTTCTTCCTCTCTCTCTCCCCACTGTCTCCCTGGCTCTCTTTTGAACAAATGTAATGGCTTTTAGAAATAGAACAAATGTATTCTGTGACTTTTTAAACTTATAATTAAACTGGTTTTTGGAACTTTAAATTACGTACGTTTGTTGTATTTTCAGTGTATCTCTCCTTTCTGATCTAAAGTGAACCAAATAATGAATTCTGGGGCGGATAAGAATCAAAGCCAACATTTGGAGGTCCTACCGAGATGGTTGCACGCGCGGACAGGAAGGAGCAGAGGAGTCCAGAACACTGACTACTGACCGGTCACCTCAACAAAAAAGGTAAGCAGATTCCTGTTTAAACGAAATCTGTGATTGGAAATTTTATAGGCAAATTTCACTCAGTGTGTTTGGACTCCAGGGTAATACGTGTAAAAAGAAAAAAAAGAATGTTACAATTAAAAGTAGAATTATAAGTTTCCAGCCAAGACTCCAGATCCCAGAGTAAAAACACGCAGTGGTCGCGCCACCAGGAGGTCCGATGGGTCCACCTGGTTGAGGGGGAGTAGGGTCTTAGAATAAATATTCGCCTCACTCTTGTAACCCTAGACTGAGTTACTGTATCTCGTTAGGTTTTGTGGCTAACTATAAAACAGTGTCAATTAAATCTACTTATAATTTGATTTATGATAAGTAGAGGCGGGATCTGGTGAGGTAGTGTATTTGTATATTACCATGCGTAAATACGTTATAATACACTAGGAATGAAGGTATTGAAAAATCAAACTCACAAACAAATAAAATAAATAAAGTGTGGGACTGAGTGAGAAATTGAGGAAAACGCGCTGACTTTCGCTGATAAAATAACTCGATAAGCGTTCCAAATCTGAACCAGTTAAAAATAGAATAAAATTAGTCACAGAATGCTAAATCTTTTTATGTTCTAAACCAATGAGGGTACGGGCACTGTGAGGAGTCAACACACGTCAAACCAATCCTATGTTACACTCAAAAGGTTCTAAAAAAAATAATTCTTTTTTATTGCTGAGGTTTCTGGCGTCAGAGCTCTGCGTGCCTGTTGGGCTGGTCTGTTTATCTGTTGTCTGTCCTGTGAGTTATAAGGCCAGCGTGAGCTGGTCAGTCTTATGTGTTGTAAATCTTGTTGAATTATAAGGACAACGTGTGTGTGTGGAAGAGGAAAAAAAAAAAAAAGAGTTCCGGCTGAGTCTTGGTTCCTGTGACAATAAAGATTATTAGCTGTGTGGTGGATACGTGTTTTACTGTGAGAATGAGCAAAGATATAAAAACTGAGATGGAAGGGAATTTTAGTCAGAAGTGCGGGAGCACCTTATTTAAACCCATAAAAGAACAAAAAAGATCATAACACAGGCAATAACCATATCTGTGCAGGACAGAAAACAGGAAAAACAGCTCTTAAAAAAATTAGAGGAACTAAATGACAAAACAGGCAAAAGTAACGTAGTGAGTTTAATATGGGAAAAAATAAGGAAGTGTAAAGAAGAAACAGAGGAGTTTGAAAAGCAAAAGAAAGAGGCCAATGCTTTACAAAAAGGGAAATATAGAAAATTGTTGACTGCATCAGACAGCAGTTGCAAAGAGTGGTTTAAACTGGTTTTAATAGCACAAGGAGTGTTACATTTACTGACTATGGAGAGGAGTGAAAAAACAGGAAGTCTTGAGCCTCCACCCTATAACAGCACCTCACCAGCACCATTGGTAAAAAGCATGTACCCAATATATCATGTAGAAGGGGGCGTAGTAAAGATAGAAGAAGCTCCTTCCACCTTGGAGCGAGAGAATTCCATGACATCAGAGAGTCTGGTTACTAAGAATGAGGCGGGATCAGTGAGTGCATCAGATTTCAGAGACTTTATGAACACACATGGGTCCCAAAAGGCAGCTGCCAGCTCAATATCTATAACCCCTCCTCCCTTCTCTCCAATAACCCCCCCAAGGTCACAGGCGTCGTTTTACCACCCAGTGGCCCCAGGGCCCCTCTCGCTCACTTTAAGTGAGACATCAGGGCAGGGATATGTTCCTCCTGACGCTCCTGGGTGGGGAAACAGGCCTGAATTAACTGACAGGATGTTAAATCTGACACCCCACAACACATCAAGGCCCAGGAACCCCCCCTTGGCCGAAGGCCCTCTTCGGATCACTTCAGAGGTTATAACCTCTCTTCCTCTTCCATCCAATCGGATGGAAAACACCAGTACACCACTTCCTGTAAGATCACACCCCAGTACATCCAGTCTTATGGAGCACGAGGAGACGCAAGGGTTTGAAAATTGTCCTCTTTCCAGCAGCAGCTATCCCTTGTTCCAAGCAGGTACACAAGTCAGGTACAAACCTTTTGCTTTGGAAGACATTTAGGCCTTGGTGGAGAAATTGCCCCCCCTAACAGAGGGGGGCAGCAAATGGTTGAACTCAGTGGACAACCTCACTAAAGGGATCACATTGGCAGTAGGGGATGTGAGAGCTTTGTTGGGAAGATGTGTAACATCCACTAGGATGGATGAATTGGAACGGGCAGCAGGTTAGAATCGCACAGTTCTCGACTCAGAACCCATGACAAATCACTTAAATAGGTTCGCAGGAGCCCTTAGAGAGGCTTACCCGCTCCCAGAGGGTTCAGGGGTGCCTAAGTTTCATTGGAAACCTGGACAGAACCCCACAGTTTATTTAGTCAAAGTCAAAAAGTCAAAGTCAAAGTCAACTTTATTGTCAGATCTGCAATATGTACAGTGCAGGACATACACAGGACCGAAATTGCGTTTCTCTCAGTCCCTCGGTGCAACAGTAAACATCTAAACATTGAAACACTGAAACATATAATAATAGACATAAGCATAAAATAGTAAACCTAACACTGTCCTGAGTTTTTTGCATAGTGGTATAAGAGTATGAAAATTTACACCAACTCTAAAACTAAAACATTAAACATTTAATGAACATAATATTGTCCTGAGTTTTTGCATACTAGTATAAAAAAAGAGTATAAAAAGTATAACTAAAATAAACTAAAGGTTTCTAGCATTGACATTTGCAAAGTGGCAAAGCAGCGTATGAGTCAATGTACACAGTATATGTATGAGGTAGTAGTTGATGTTGTTGTAGAGGCAAAAAGTGGCATATGCAGTAAGGCACATTGGGCATCCCTAAATAAGACCGTTCAGAGCACACTGTATATGTACCAGCAGTGGTGTAGATATTAGAGTAGTGTAAATAAATGTAAACAGTAGTAATTACATGTAAGCAGTAGTAATAAAAGTAAACAGTATTAATAAATGTAAACAGAGAATGTAAACAGTATTATGATTATAGGCAGTGATGTAATACAGACATTAGTGCAAGTATGAGAAGTAGTGCAAACTGTATGAGCACATGACCGAGAGTTTAGTGATTAACCCGTTTGATGACACAGAGTCTAGTGTTAAAAACTTTGTGTTGAGTGATAATATGTGAGAAAGTTTTAGTGTTAAGGCAGTTCAAATGGGAGGGGAGGCAGAGCAGGCAGAGTGTTTAGCATTCTGACTGCCTGATGAACAGAGCTGTCTCTCAGTCTGCTGGTTCGAGCCTGGAGACTCCTCAGTCTCCTCCCTGATGGCAGCAGTCTGAAGCAGCTGTGTAGTGGGTGTGTGGGATCACCTGCCATGCGGTGGGCTTTCCGATTGAGGCGTTTGCTGTGTAAGTCCTGCAGTGAGGGCAAGGAGGTGCCCACGATCTTCTCAGCTGCTCTCACAATGCGCTGGAGGCTCTTGCGGCATGATGCAGTACATGCACCAAACCACACAGTGATGCAGCTGGTCAGGACACTTTCTATGGCACCTCTGTAGAAGGTGCTCATGATGGGGGTTGAAGCTCCAGCCCTTTTCAGCTTGCGGAGAAAGTAGAGACGCTGGTGAGCCTTCTTTGCCAGTGCTGCAGTGTTCCTGCTCCAGGACAGGTCCTTTGAGACGTGCACTCCCAGGAACTTGGTGCTGTCTACTCTCTCCACTGCGGTGCTGTTGATGGTCAGAGGGGGATGTTGGGCATCCCTCTTCCTGAAGTCCACAACAATCTCCTTTGTCTTCTCCACGTTGAGAGTGAGATTGTTGTGTCCGCACCACAAGGCCAGGCGGCTCACCTCGTTCCTGTAGTCCGTCTCATCGTTGTTGCTGATGAGACCCACCACTGTTGTGTCGTCCGCAAACTTGATGAAGTGGTTGGAGCTGTACGATGGTGTGCAGTCGTGTGTTAGCAGGGTGAATAGAAGGGGGCTCAGCACACATCCTTGTGGGGCCCCTGTGTTCAATGTGATGGTGCTAGATGTGTTACTCCCGATCCGTACTGTCTGTGGTCTCCCGGTCAGGAAGTCTAGCAGCCAGTTACACATTGAGGTGTTCAGCCCCAGACTGTCCAGTTTAAGGATGAGCTGTTGGGGGATGATGGTGTTAAATGCCGAGCTGAAGTCGATGAACAGCATTCTAACATAGGAGTCCTTCGTGTCCAGATGTGTGAGAGCTGTGTGAAGGGCAGAGGAGATGGCATCGTCGGTTGAGCGATTAGGTCGGTATGCAAATTGGAAGGGATCCAGGGAGTCAGGGAGGACAGATGTGATGCTTTTCATGACTAGCCGTTCAAAGCACTTCATCAGGATGGGGGTGAGTGCTACTGGGCGATAGTCATTGAGGCATGCGGGCGTTGCCTTCTTTGGGACAGGGATGATGGTGGTGGCTTTGAAACAGGTGGGGACGATGGCCTGGCTCAGTGAGATGTTAAAGATGTCCGTGAAGACCGCTGCGAGTTCCCCTGCACAGTCCTTCAGCACACGACCAGGTATGTTGTCAGGACCAGAGGCCTTCCGGGCGTTAATCTTTATGAATGATCGCCTTACGCTGTCTGAGGACAGCGTCAGCACCTGGCCATCAGGAGAGGGGGGGAGTTTATGTGCTGGTGTGCTGTTACTTGCCTCGAACCGAGCAAAAAACTCATTCAGTTCATTCAGCGCAGAGGCTGAGCTGTCACAGGTCTGGGGGGGGTGGTTTGTAGTGTAGATCAGTGTAAGTAAGAATGGCATGATAGAACTCACTGCCACGGACAAGGTGCGGGGCAGAGATATTTCTTTAGACAAGCTATCCTTGATGGTGTTCCAGCAGCTGTCAGTAAAGCAATAAAAGCAAACCCTGACCTTCCCATTGCTGATGCAGAGAAATGGGAACGTCACTTAATCATCATCTGCAGGAAGCAGCAGATGAGGAGGTAAAAAGTTCAGCTGATTTAAAAGACATGCAAACTCAGCTGCTGAAATTACAACTAAAGCAAGCTAGAGATGTGGTGCAATCAAAGAAAGAGGCCAAACAGATGGTTGCTGGGAAGGAAGGTGTGTTTACCACCCCACAGCAGCACATGGCACCCCAGCCATATTATAATAACTCATCTCAGGGTCCGGTCAGGGGGCAGTGGAAGAGAGGAGGAAGAGCTCGGGGCAGGGGCTATAGCCGAGGTAACCTGCAGGGAAACAGAGCACAAGATGTCTGCCATTTTTGTCTGAAGCCAGGGCATTGGGCCCGTGACTGTTTTCACAAACAAGCACAGTCACAGAGGGAAGGACGCCTTCACTCAGCTCCCAACTCACAGATGGCTCCAGCTGGCCAGCACCCGGCTCCACAAAGAGAGTGGGCCCATGGCTCAGGGTCCAGCTCTTCATACCAGCAATGACACACCCCACAGAGAAACCAGTCCATAGGGGGAGGTGCAGACCCTATGATACGGATGAAAGTCATGAACAAGGACTTGTCCTTCTTGGTGGACACAGGTGCCACATACTCCACGTTGAATGACCTGGACTTTTCTGAACACGCCACATCTGACACGGTGTCAGTGGTAGGCTTCTCTGGGGTGCAACAAAAACTGCATTTAACTGAACCTCTCCTAATCACAGCAGGACCGCAGTCTTTGACTCATCCTTTTGTTTTGTCTAAGGATGTACCAGTAAACCTGCTGGGTAGAGACTTGTTGAAAAAGATGGGAGCGACCATTTTGTGTGAACCAACTGGGCTGAAGGTCACTCTGCCCAATGGGACTTGTTGGACTTGTTCACAATCATCTTCCTCTCCAGCCTCACAATGTCTGCTTAAACCAACGCAGGAGGAGGTCGCTGACATCTACTGGGCCTTGCTACGCCCTGAAACAACACAGCAACTGGGCATCTACTCTGCGTACTTGTCTTGGAAGCCATGGCTTGATGCTCTGCGACCCTATGTTCCCCCTCCAGATCCTTTACATCTGACACTCTTTTATGACCGTGACTCTGATGACTGTTTTAGAGAGCATTTTGCCTCTACTTTGCAAGATACTGAGTGGGTTTTGACCTCAGATAAGATCATTGTAGGTCCTCAGGGGGTGGCCTCACATGTCACCCTATCACCATCTCAACTTGAATGGTATAGGATGTCATCTGAAGCAGCACCACATGTCTCACTTGCTCTTTCACCTTCACACCAGGCTAAGGATTTAGGACCCATGGTAAAAACAGTCATGGATGCCCTAGATTGGTGTCCCACACAGCTTCCATCAGTTGCTTTTTCACCATCAACAGATTGCTATATTATTGATGTTTCAGCTCAGGATTTGGGTAAATTAGATCATGAACTTATTTCAAGAGAACATGGCAGGGAAAAGACTGATCACACAGAGGTCCCTGCCATGCTTGATACGCTCCCACAATCCCTTTGGTCTCAAGGTCCAGAGGATGTGGGATTAGTAAACTGCGATCCCATCACTTTTGAACTTCTCTCCACTGAGCCAATATGGTTGTATCAATACTCACATAAGCCAGAAGCCGCAGAGGGGCTGAGCAATACGGTTTGGGGGTTGCTAAATGCAGGAGTATTAGAACCGTCTAATTCACAGTGGAATACTCCCATTTTGCCAGTCGAGAAAGCAGGTACAGGAAAGTACAGAATGGTGCATGACCTTAGGTCAATTAATGCAATCCTTAAGACTCCCACCTGCCCTGTTCCAAATCCATACGTGGCGTTAACAAACTTGAATCCAAAACAGAAATGGTTCACTTGCATTGACTTGGCCAATGCCTTCTTTTGTCTCCCTTTGTCAAATGATGTACGAGACATTTTCTCTTTCACTTTTAATGGCCAACAGTACCGATACACGCGTCTCCCTCAGGGGCTTGCATTGTCCCCTGGAATATTCAATCAGGTACTAAAAGACCTGTTGGTTCAACTTCCTCTTCCTGAAGGCACCACTTTGCTTCAATATGTGGACGATTTATTGATAGCATCAGAATCACCTGAAGACTGTCTCAAAGCCACCCATGACATTCTTCTTCTTCTTCATGATGCGGGTTTCAAAGTGAGCAAAACAAAACTTCAAGCCGTCCGCACCCAGGTATCCTTCTTGGGACGGTTAGTCTCAGCTCGAGGAACAACGCTTTCTCCTGAGCACAGAGTTTCCATTTTGAATCACCCAAAGCCTAGCACGGTACAGGAAATGTTGTCTTTTCTGGGGTTGACAGGGTATAGCAGACATTATATACCTGATTACAGTGAACTCACTACTTCTCTTCGAAACATGGTTAAGGAACAGGGGATGAGAAAATTAAAGTCCAAGCTCGTTTGGAGCCTTGAAGCTGAACAGTCTTTCATAACTCTCAAACAACTTTTGACTCGGGCTACTGATTTAGCCCTACCTGATTACACCTCACCTTTTTACCTTGATGTTTCTGAAGCAAAAAACACCATTAATGGCATTTTGTTTCAGAAAAAGGGGGGGAATAGACAGATACTGATGTACACCAGCATTCTTCTGGATAGTACTGAAAAACGTCATCCACCATGTACACAAATGGCAGCAGGATTGAGTAAAATTGTCGCTAAAACAGCACATATAGTGATGGGCCATCCACTGCACATTTTAACATCACATAATGTCGTGGCCTATGTGAACTCCGAACTCTTCACAATGACTTCATTGAAACAAAGACGCATGAGTAACATTTTGGCAGCACCAAATTTATCATTTTCACATGAAGGTGTAAACATGGCTGATGGAATGAATACAACACACACGCACGATTGTGTTCAAAAGGTCTATATGGAAGAAAAAATCAGGTCCGACCTAGAAACAGAACATATACCACATTCAGAAGTACTCTACACGGACGGGTGCTGCTTTAGAATGGAGGATGGGTCTTTGAAGTCAGGGTTCGCAGTGGTTAGACAAAATGAAGATGCATTCGAGGTGGTAGAATCTGGACAGTTGATGGGAAAACAATCAGCTCAAAAAGCCAAAATTCAAGCGGTAGTTGCAGCAATAAAATTAGGCACAGGAAAAGAAATCACAGTATACACAGACTTAACATACGTTTATGGAGTTGTTCATGTACAATTACCCCAATGGAAAAGAGCAGGGTTTTTGACAGCAGGAAATAAACCCATAAAACATGAAGAACTCATAAAAGAGTTAGCTGATAGTCTGATGCTTCCAAGGAAAGTGGCAGTAGTGAAATGCAAAGGTCATGATGTAACACAGTCAGATACTGCTGAAGGTAATAGGCAGGCAGACAGAGCAGCTAAAGTGGCAGCTGGCTATTTAGCAAGAGTTCAGATGGTGACAGTGGAAGAAGAATGTCAGTGGAACAGTCGTTGGAGCCAAACAGAAATCACAAAGGCACAGAATGAGGCGTCTCCGGAAGAGAGATCTGTTTGGAAAAACAAGGGAGGAAAAAAGAATGAACAGAGCGGGTTGTGGACAGGACCCAATGAAAAGTGGATCCTGCCCATGACTCTGAAACCATTAGTTTTTCAGGAAGCACACGGTCTGGCTCATGTGGGCGGCGGACAGATGGCCAGGAATCTTCAGCAATGGTGGCATCCACACATGAAAGACATGATAACTGAACACATAGGAACCTGTAAAGTTTGTTTACAATACAACATCCGACCTACTGTAAAACCAGAACAAGGGATATTTCCCTTCCTGTTCAGACCAGGACAGGAAGTGATCATAGATTACACAGACATGATTGAAAACATTAAGGGGTACAGATATGTGTTGATGTGTGTCGACGCCCTCACAGGATGGCCTGAAGCCATACCTGCAAGGAAAGAAGACAGTACCCACAGCTGAGTGGGTGCTACTGAGGGTCGTTAAGAGAAAGTGGGCAGGAGCCTCGCTGGGCAGGTCCTTTCCAAGTGACCGAGAGAACCTCACATGCAGTCAGGCTAAGAGGAAAACAAAGGTTGAGGAGCATCAAGTGTAGAACCACTAGACTGAGGAACAGCTTCTACCCTGAGGCTGTTAGACTCATGAATAAATAAAAATAAAATAAAAAATAAACACTGCAAAATATCACATCATGCTGATGCTGATCTGTTTTCTTGTTGCTGTGTTCATCTGTGTTCATCTGTGACCATCTGCTCATACAAACTCATGTTCGTGCTGCTGTTTATTCCCACTATATTAGGCTTAGTGTATTACTAGTTGATGTTTTTCTTAGTTAATTCTAGATGTTATTACTGTTTTTCTCTTGCATTTGTTGTTGGATGTAACTGGGACCCCGTGTACATAATCTCGTTTTCATCACATGTACCACATGCGGTGCAAATGACAATAAAGACTCTCTGACTCTCTGACTCTGATAAAGTTCCTGATAAACCATTACATTCCTAGACATGGGTTTCCTGAAAAAATCAGATCTGATAATGGTACACATTTTAAAAACGCAGACCTGTAGGCTGTGGAAAAAATGTTAGGATTAAAGCACGCCTTCGGGACAGTGTACCATCCCCAGTCCCAAGGCAAGGTCGAAAGGATGAATCAGAACATAAAACAAAAATTGAGCAAAATCTGTGCACAGACCAAATTAAACTGGGTTGACGCTTTGCCAATTGCATTAATGATTGTAAGAACTTCTGTTAATAATGGCACTGGTTTCTCTCCCTATGAGTTAACTACAGGTCGACCTTTCCCTGGACCGAATGCTTGTTCTCTGCCCAACGAGGGGGACCGAAAGATGGACCATAAGGTATACTTTGATGAGTTAAAAGCTTTGGTAACCAACTTTACTCAGCAGGTACACGAGAAAAGGGGTCCACCAGGAGACCCTGACCTACCCACAGCTGAGTGGGTGCTGCTGAGGGTCGTTAAGAGAAAGTGGGCGGAGCCTCGCTGGGCAGGTCCTTTCCAAGTGACCGAGAGAACCTCACATGCAGTCAAGCTGAGAGGAAAGGGGGAGGTCTGGTACCATTGGAGTCAGTGTGCTCCAGCCCGTGAACCAGGAAGGATCTGAGAGGATCGAGCGGGATAACAAGAGGAGCTCGCATTCGAACTCTTGTGCCTTGATAGACGAAAGTAGCCGAGTAAAGTTGCGTGCGAGGCTCAGAAGGACTCTGATTAATGGGGCCACTCGGTGCTGGAACATGCACACATAGAACAGACACCTAAAACAATAAAAACACTACATATTAGAGTCTCACATTACACAAAGAAAACTCGGGGACATAGGAGGACATCCCAGAGCAACCCAGGGGAATGCCCCTGAGTACGTGTGGCACATTCAAAAAGTATATTAATGTTTCTGTGATGGTGATATAAATCTGGTGTTCTTTCTCTATTTTTGTGTGTTCAAGGGAGACAACTGCCTTGCTGCTGGAGGAGGAACTTGGAACTTAAGGTTCATAATTCTGCAATATTCTAAAGCGCTTACTATTATTATCGTTCATGTTTGCATATATTTCCTTATATTCTACAATTTGCATATTAATAAATTGATTCAAAATGTGGTGGCCAGACAAGAGGGTCACTATGGTAGTTGGAATAAGTGGAATAAGTATGGTAATTTTGATTGTCCTCTTAGAACATTTTTGCGTAATCCCTGGGAAAAATGATTGTGAAGTTTATAGACATAAGAGAGAGTATGGCGCGCACCAAAAAATCCTCAAACTAGAGTATATCGCAAACCAGACTACCACTTTCACGTTCGATTTATGCGATGTAATTGATTGTGCAGGCCAGAATATTTCATTCAGGCATGCAGATATATACATGTGTCAGTGTCCACCTACGGCTTTACAATGCCCACAGAGCTGCACTTGGGGGGAAATTGTACTATGTGCTGGCCAAAATGTCCAATGTAGCGGGGATAAGGTGGTTTTACAACAAGGGTCCTGGGTATTTTCCCAGCCTAAGTCGGATCGGCCAGGATTTCGCCAGTTTTGGACTAGCAAGTTCACTCTCCAGAGGGATTTCTCCCTCACCCAGAATCCGGTTTCCCTGTCTATTAAAGCGGTGTCCACTTTTGAAATGGACGAACATCCGTTCAATTTTCATGTTATGAGAGTGATAGTGAACTCCTATCCACCAAAATATGGATCATTACGAATTGAAATGGTAAACACTATCAGCTCTCTAGGTAACTCTTCTTTCCCCCCTGTGACCCCGCACCAAACTTCAGACATAATTACCACCGATTACACAAAGTTGACTCCGGTCGAGGTAATCGCAATGTCTACCGGATACCATGACAATAATATATGGTTGGCATGGTTATCGGAGGCGGCAAAGCAGGCCTCGTTGTCTGAATGCATGGCATGCGCCGCAGCACGCCCGCTGTTGTACACTGAGCCGGCTCCCTTGTTCCCAGAGGATACATGGGGGTTTGCTTGCATGCTAAACTTGACCAGAACGCAGATGCATGCTAATTGTACAACCTTAAGTGAAGTGTTTCCCTTAGCCGGGAATCACACCAAAGCTGGCCCGTTCCATGCTACAAAACGCAATGATTACTTCTGTTTTAATTTCACGAGTCCAAATGCCAAAATAAATGTGGGCATGATTGACCCAAGCTGGTGCAATCAGACGAGGTTAGCGAGCACAGAAAAAGGGGATAGAAAAGTGATTGGCCCTCTTGTTAGATCGGGCTTATACTACTATTGTGGGGAAAGGAGATTACTCACTCGTATCTTGGACAACACCATTGGACTTTGTGCCATGGTACGATTGGCGGCTCCTCTGGCTCTGATTGGTCCCAGATTGGAGATCCTGAACGGAACTGATCTCTCTCAAAATAGGAGAAGGAGATCTGCTAATTTTGATCCAACCGTCGGCTCACCTACTTATATTGACTCTATAGGCATTCCGTGGGGTGTGCCAAATGAATACAAATTGGCTGATCAGGTGGCAGCTGGGTTTGAGAGCTTTCCTATCATTTCAGCAGTGTTTCCTGTTACTCCCAATAAAAATGTAGACAGGATAAATTATGTGCATTATAATGTTATGCGACTGTCCAATCTCACCAGAGACGCGGTAGAAGGTCTGGCCGAACAACTAGCGCCGACTTCCCTGATGGCAGTTCAGAACAGGATGGCGTTGGATATGATTTTGGCGGAACGGGGAGGAGTTTGTAGTATGTTTGGTGACCTTTGCTGTACATTTATTCCAAACAACACTGCTCCAGATGACAAAGTCACAAGAGCCCTAGAAGGCCTTAGAACCCTCTCAGATGAAATGAAAAGTCATTCGGGTCTGGACGACCCACTGGACAATTGGCTGATAAAGATCTTCGGTCCCTGGAAACAGGTGTTTGTATCTATAATGGTATCATTGGCTATTTTCTTAGGCATACTTATAACCTGCGGGTGCTGCTGTGTGGCTTGTTTAAGGTCTTTGACGGTAAGACTCATCACGTCTACTCTGGAAAAAAGGGACCCTGAAGTGATGAGACAACTGTTTTTGTTAAAAAACTATAACTTGGAGGATTTTGAAAAAACTGATTATATATTGTGTATATATGCATTATTAGGTGTGTGATTTTATTTCTTTTTGGGATGGACCTCAGATAATGAGGTCCAAAGGGTTTTTTGTTATGAAATAAAATACTTTATCTTTGTGTTTTCATTTATTTTGAAGGAGCTTTCAAACGGTGTTCAAAATGATCAGTTTCTCTTATACAATGGTAAGGGTTTCCTGAGAGGAGACAGAATGTGAGCATGTACTCATGTGAGGTCCTGGTTCTGTTTGTTTGGATCAGTTCTGCTTGGGGGAGAAAGGCCTGGCGCCTAACTGTCTGACAGTTTTATGACTGCAGATACATGATTGGCAGGAAGTCACTGGGGCCTCTTTGTTCTGTGTGGCTGTTAAGCCACACTTCCCCCTCGTTAGCTCTCATGTGAGTTGGAAAAAGGAAAAAGGTGTCCATCTCTGAAAACTGTGTCCACCTCTGAAAAATGCTCCTTTTTGGGGAATAAATAAGTGTGGATATATAAGTGTGTAAAACCACTTGAAGGCGCAGAGAACATGATTGCATAAACGTTAATAAAACAATTAATACCTCGATCATAAAGCACTTGTGCATTAATTATATAATAGTTGTGTGTTAGTTTCAATCAGATTAAAAGTAGAACTGTGTAAGGTCAGCCTGTATAAATAAAGGTTGAATGAATGAATGAATATTATCCTTCACTCTCAAACCAAAAAAAGGGGGTTCTGCAGACTGAAAAAAGCAAATGGTATTTCCTCTATCAGTTAAGGGGGAGGAAAAATACCCCACCAGAGAGACAAAGAAGGGCCTCTGTGATTGGTGGAAAGCAGGAAATATCCTGCAGGAGTATAAAAAACATGGGTATCCTCTTCCAGCAAAAACGCAGAGAAGCCCGGGGAGATGACAACTGGATTCAGACTAATCAGGTTGTATGGGGTCTCCCTTGAAACATATTCAATGTCTTTTCTTCCTCTCTCTCTCCCCACTGTCTCCCTGGCTCTCTTTTGAACAAATGTAATGGCTTTTAGAAATAGAACAAATGTATTCTGTGACTTTTTAAACTTATAATTAAACTGGTTTTTGGAACTTTAAATTACGTGCGTTTGTTGTATTTTCAGTGTATCTCTCCTTTCTGATCTAAAGTGAACCAAATAACGAATTCTGGGGCGGATAAGAATCAAAGCCAACATTATGTATTCTTATTGTAAATGTATGTGACTCATCACATCAGTCTGAGGATTGAAGCAAATTTTGTCAAAATGATCTTAGATCCCTGTTTTTTAAGCTACATTTGATCCCTGGATCAACCAGATCTGAGCGGTTCCAGAGAGCAATGCCTTGATTTTCCTTCTTAATCCAGACTAAATGTGTAAATGTGTGTTTCAGTTCATCTTATAGAAGCTCTGTGCAGAACTACCTCAATACATATTTTTTAAATAAACATGTGAAGTACAATGATGGCTGACAAGTGTTATTCAAAATGTTCAACTCTTGTACAGTGTTTCAACACAAATTATATAAATAACAGCTTACACTCTATAAATCTAATTACAGTAAGAACTTTGAGGTGCATTCTGCAGGCATTTATCTTTTAAGATAATAGTACGAATGGTTGTCTTTTGTTGGCTTTATTTCTTATCTGCCCCAAATTCGTTGTTTGGTTTCACTTTGGATCAAAAAAGGAGAGATACACTGAAAACACGACAAACGCACATAATTTAAAGTTCCAAAAACCAGTTTAATTAATCATAAGTTTAAAAAGTCACAGAATACATTTGTTCTATTTCTAAAAGCCATTATATTTGATTAAAGTACGTGGACAGTGAGAGGAAAAGAGAAAAAAAGGGAGGAGGCAGGGAGAGAGGGGGAAAGAAGGGACATTGAAATGTGCATTTCAAGAGAGACCCCATATATACAACCTGATTAGTCTGAATACAGTTGTTCTCGTTGAGCTGGCTACGTTTGCTGGCGTGGAGGAGGAGACTCATGTTTTATACTCCTGCATGGTATTTCCTGCTTTCCACCAATGACAAAGGCCCTTCTTTGTTTCTCTTGTGGGGTGTTTTCCTCCCCCTTCACTGCCAGAGGCCTCTTCTTGGTGAAACGGGAAATACCATTTGCTTTTTTCAGCCTGCAGAACCTTTTTGGGCTTGAGAGTGAAGGATAATATTCATTCATCTATCCAACCTTTATTTATACAGGCTGGCCTTACACAGTTCTACTTTTAATCTGATTGAAACTAACACACAACTATTATATAATTAATACACAAGTGCTCTATGATCAAGGTATTAACTGTTTTACAAATGTTTATGCAATCATGTCTTCTGCGCCTTAAAGTGGCTTATACATATTATAAATCTACACTCTTATTTATCCCACAGAAATGGAGCAGTTTCAGAGGTGGACACCTTTGTGCCTTTTCTAGCTCACACAGACCACTAACAGAGGGGGAAGGGAGAGCTATATACTCTCTGGCTGAACAACCACATAGAACAAAGAGACTTTCAGTGACTTCCTGCCAGTCATATATCTGCAAAGTCATAAAACTGTCAGACAGAGAGGCGCCAGGCCTTCTCCTTCTCCCCCAAGCCATTCAGAGACCAGAACAGATCCAAAGAGAGCACTCTTTCAGAACCAGAACCTCACCAAGACAAATCTGAGTACATGCTCACATCCTATGTCCCCTCAGCAAATCCTTATCATTCTACGAGAGACTGATCATTTGAACACCGTGTGAAAACTCTCCCAAAACAAATGAAAACACGGAGACAAAAATATTTTTATTTCATAACAAACCCCCTTTGGACCTCATTCCTGAGGTCCATCCCAAAAGAAATAAAATCACACATCTAATAACGTAGCTAAACGCATATATACACAATATTCAATCAGTTTTTTTCAAAATCCTCCAAGTTATAGTTTTTTAACAAAAGCAGTTGTCGCATCACTTCAGGATCCCTTTTTTCCAGGGTGGACGTGATAAGTCTGACCGTCAAATACCTTAAACAAGGCATGCAGCAGCACCCGCAAGTTATAAGTATGCCTAAGAAAATAGCCAATGATACCATTATAGATACAAACACCTGTTTCCAGGCACCGAAGATCTTTATCAGCCAATTGTCCAGTGGGTCATCCAGACCCGAATGGCTTTTCATTTCATCTGAGAGGGTTCTAAGGCCTTCTAGGGCTCTTGTGACTTTGCCATCTGGAGCAGTGTTGTTTCGAATAAATGTACAGCAAAGGTCACCAAACATACTACAAACCCCTCCCCGCTCCGCCAAAATCATATCCAATGCCATCCTGTTCTGAACTGCCATCAGGAAAGTCGGCGCCAGTTGTTCGGCCAGACCTTCTACCGCGTCTCTGGTGAGATTGGACAGTCGCATAACATTATAATGCACATAATTTATCCTGTCAACATTTTTATTTTTATTTTATTTTTATTGGGAGTAACAGGAAACACACACACATGCACACACACACCTCCTTCCTTCCTTCCTTCCTTCCTTCCTTCCTTCCTTCCTTCCTTCCTTCCTTCCTTCCTTCCTTACTTACTTACTTACTTACTTACTTACTTACTTACTTACTTACTTACTTACTTACTTACTTACTTACTTACTTACTTACTTACTTACTTACTTACTTACTTACTTACTTACTTACTTACTTACTTACTTACTTACTTACTTACTTACTTACTTACTTACTTACTTACTTACTTACTTACTTACTTACTTACTTACTTACTTACTTACTTACTTACTTACTTACTTACTTACTTACTTACTTACTTACTTACTTACTTACTTACTTACTTACTTACTTACTTACTTACTTACTTACTTACTTACTTACTTACTTACTTACTTACTTACTTACTTACTTACTTACTTACTTACTTACTTACTTACTTACTTACTTACTTACTTACTTACTTACTTACTTACTTACTTACTTACTTACTTACTTACTTACTTACTTACTTACTTACTTACTTACTTACTTACTTACTTACTTACTTACTTACTTACTTACTTACTTACTTACTTACTTACTTACTTACTTACTTACTTACTTACTTACTTACTTACTTACTTACTTACTTACTTACTTACTTACTTACTTACTTACTTACTTACTTACTTACTTACTTACTTACTTACTTACTTACTTACTTACTTACTTACTTACTTACTTACTTAAAGGGGACCACAGATGCAAAATTCACTTTTTAATGTTTTTGTACTCAACTTTGGGTATTTACTTCATAAAAAAACAGTCCTAAGGCCAAAAAAATGCACCCAGTGGTTTATTTACTATAAGTATATTTATTTATCTTAGATAGAAACGGGCCGATTGCACTTCCTGCGGTTTGTTACGTCACAAACCGCAGCCACAACCCACAGCCACAACCCATCCCAACCTTTGTCCCGCCCCCGTCACCTAGCAACCCCTGGTAATGCTCCACCCACGCGGTTCCTGAGTTCATCTCAGCCTGCACACTAGGTGGCGGTATGCACCTAACAGTTGTTTGCGATCCGCCATAAATCAAATGGAGAAGAAGAAGAATAGTTCATCTCAGCAGAATGGCTCCTAAAGTTAAATGTTGCGTTGTTGGCTGCATTACACAACATGTGTCGATACACACTCTTCCAGTCTCAGAGAGCAGAGATGCGTGGCTTAATTTTATTTTTAATGGCAATGTCCAGGCGACATTACCGAAGAAGAATTACACTTCTTATATGATGAAGGACTACTTTTGCACAACTGCCAGTTTGGTTGAGTGGTTAGCGCACTGGACCGCCACCCGGGAGACCTGAGATCGCATCTTGTCCATTGCATCTTTTTTTTTCCCCCTTTTTTTTTTAAAGCCTTTTGTTTCGGAGAAACCCTCTCTGACCCTCCTGGCGCAGATAATGGAGCACTAAGCAGATTTAAAATTGATAGTTTTCAGATAAAAAGACAGCACCGCTGTGAGTGTGTGTGTGTGTGTGTGTATGTGTGTCCGCCAGTGACTGCTCGCTCCCTCCAGCTCGCGCGCACGGTGAGAGTGAGGGAGAGAGGGAGTTGGACATGACAGGAAGAATAAAAAATGACACGACAACTTGTACACTGTGATCTGTTGCGGTCCAATTCAGCTCAGCTCGACTCTGTGGCAGTAACGTGAGTTGACTTCCTCGTCTGCCTTTGGAGGGCGGAGTTAATGTAAGCAGATCTTTGAAGGGCGTGCCACGAGATCTCATTATCATAAACCGGTCGTTCAAAACGAAAGTTAAAAATGGCAGAATTAAAAAGGGTATAATTGATTATCTAAGAATTATTTTGTGTATTAAATTGAATGAACAGTGTCTGGTAACCCCAAAGAAATACCATAAAAATTTTAAAAACATATCTGTGGTCTCCTTTAATTACCGTAAACACCGGTGTACAATACGCACTTTTATTGCTCATTTGAATGTCCTGCGTATTATACACCGAAGCGTATTATCTACAGATTTTTTCCCATATTTTTAGACCCATTTTTGGCTCTGATTCGCTGTTTTTCATTTTGGCCTAAAAATGGTGCAGTACCAGTTTCGGCCGCTATGGGCGCTAATGCACCCTGTAGTCTGTTTACCTGCAGACTGTACCTGGAGGCGTATCCTGGCGCCATCTAGTGGCCATAAAAAAGACTGTCACGGCAGCGCGTATTATACACCGAAGCGTATTATCTATCGATTTTTCTGATTTATTTCCAAATATTGGCCAAAGCGTATTATACACCAGAGCTTATTATACACCGGTGTTTACGGTACTTACTTACTTACCGTATTCGTCGGCGTATAAGTCGCACCAGAGTATAAGTCGCACCAACCTAATTATGCCCAATTAAATGGAAAAATCAACGTATAAGTCGCACCGGCCTATAAGTCGCACCGGCCTATAGGTCGCACCTCACGTGAACTGGTGTTTTGCCCAAAATGGACTGGCTGCCAAATTGTTTGGAAGGACTTTTGACAAGATTATCACATAAAAACTACAGTATTTTGTTTGATGTGTCTTAGTTGAACTTTTCATTAATAAATGAACATAATTTTTGTATATTTTGTGTCTTTCATCATTTATCTTTAAAGATAAACACATAAAAATATATTTTTATTAGCTGACATTACAGTAAAAAACGTGTCTCAGTTTAAAATGATGACAGAAACAGATACTGTATTTATTTTATGGTTTTTATTTATTTATTCAAAACCATTGAAGTCTTCATCTTCTGTGTCACTGCACCATTTTTGGACCAGGCAGATGTCAACAGTGTAGGTACTGTAAAGGGTTTCTTAGCGCCCATAGCGGCCGAAACTGGTACTGCACCATTTTTGGAGTTTTTGACCAAAGTCAAATTATGACCAAAATATTGGAAAAATCGACGTATAAGTCGCACCGGCCTATAAGTCGCAGGGCTTAGAAATGTAGGCAAAAAGGTGCGACTTATACGCCGGAGAATACGGTACTTAACATGGGGAGGTGCAGACAAACTGGACAGGACAGACAATCGTCTCATGGAGTTTTTTTTTATTTTTTTAAATATATTAATTCTTGCTGCCATAAGATCTATGTTGAAGAGTCATCGATCTTGGATACAGCAGACAATCTGGTTGTTTGTCTCATTTGTCTCTATGTGTCCCTGTGAAGGACATTTGACGACTTGCAACCTGTCCAAGGTGTCTCCCATCTCTCGCACAG
Source organism: Garcialebias charrua (assembly GCA_038048925.1). Taxonomy (NCBI): domain Eukaryota; kingdom Metazoa; phylum Chordata; class Actinopteri; order Cyprinodontiformes; family Rivulidae; genus Garcialebias; species Garcialebias charrua. Next base: position 38,418 of record JBBPBX010024038.1, read on the forward strand.
TGATGGATGGAAAGATGGATGGATGGATGTATGGATGGATGGATAGCTGAGATGAAGGCTTGGAGTTATAGGACCTAATATTGAAGAGTCTGTAGAAAATCTTCACACACACTAAGGGCAATGTAGAATCTTTTTTTTTTTTTTTTGTGGGATAAACCAGCATTCCTGGACAAAACCCTGTTAAGATTCTCAAGGTGTGAGTGAGAGTGTCACCTGAAGATGCTGCTGTATGGATGGATGTGTTTCCATTAACAGATCAAACAGTTTGGTCTTTTCTTTGACTTCTTCTTCTTCTTTCCACTCCCCAAGTTCTCCATCTGTTCCTCCAAAGTTGTCATTCTTTCCAAGATCCTCTGCGCTGCAATTTTATTCTCTTCCTCCTTCTTGTCTAAAGCCTCCTGAAGTGACGCAGCTTTTGCCAACAGGTGGGATCTTTCTTCCGTCCACACCTGCCGTTCACGATGAAATGTTTCCTGCAACTTTGTCTCAGCTGCTTTCAAAGTTGCCTCTGCTTGTTGATGTTCAGACACAAGACGGGACATCTCTTGCTTCTGCTGCTGAAGTTCTTGTTCAAATGCGTTGTCCGTTTCCTTCAGAGTTAGTCTTGACTTGGAAACTTCTTCCGTTTGCTGTGTCAAGAGAACCTGGGGCCTCATGTATCAACCGTGCGTGCGCACAAAAACATTGCGCACGTCACTTTCCACGCAAAACCCCGTATGTATCAAAACTGAAATGAACGTGAATATCTGCGCATCCACGTACATTTCCACGCCAGCTCCCCTGCTTGCGTACGCACGTTTCTGTGGTTCTTGTTCCTTTGGCGACACTTACAGGTGCTTCTGAGAAACTGAAGCCCCACAGTCTGTGGTTGACTTTAAGAGCGGCTTGAAGACCTTTCTTTTTAACCGAGCATACTCTTCCTCCTCATGATTCTACTTTTGATCTTAGTTGATACTGTTGTTGATTTTAACTGTTTTATTATTTGTTTTATCGACATTTAATTCTGTTGCACTTTGTAGCACTTTGAGATTTCCATTAATGAAAGGTGCGTTATAAATTGAATTCATTATTATTATTATTATTATTATTATTATTATTATTATTATTATTATTATTATTATTACTATTAACTGTTCATGATGTGAAAATGATTAATATTCCCACCAAACACACGATTAACAAGTACATCCACATGGACGCGCAAAGTTGTGCAAAAAATAAATGTAACAGGAACGGATACATTCAGCCTTACTGGAGGATATAGATAGTGTAACACGCAGAGCATTTATTTATAAACAGATATAATTCTCTGATCTAGGATATGGCTTATCAGCCGTTTTCAGAAATAATCATTTTTCAGTTTGGCACTGCATGCGCACTGGCGCAACACAGGGGCCGCGCATCACGCGTGCACGTGCAGAAACTGGGGTTCCACAGGAGCTTAGAGGGAGCTGGCAGGTCGATCAGGGCTGTGCCAGTCCAGTCCACACAAAGCCGATTCATGTCCAATGGAATGGTCTCATCCATATGATCCCAAAGGCTGAGTTATGGTCGCGCTTTGAGCGCGCGTGCACCCTCGCCGGTGTTACACGGCAGT
>JBBPBX010024039.1:0-32256 GCA_038048925.1 Garcialebias charrua
TGAGTCCCACTCCACAGATGTGATGCTCTGTACCCTCCGAGTACAGCAGCGTCTTCCCTTCACTTTTCAGTTTTCCGCTGCCTGTCCAGCGTACTTCAATCATCTCCAATATCTTGAGTCTGTATCTGTCAAATTCTTTTAGTACTTGCACAAGATTTCCACTTTGGAACAATGTACGTACATTCCACGCGGCAATCTTGGTTATAATGTTAGCGGAGAGGATTTTAGTTCGCATCCGGTACTGAGCTTCCCGAGGGCTTTCACTCAGGTCCATCATAAATGGGGGAGAACAACTCCTTTTGTCGCCTGTTGTGTTCTGAAATGAGCTTGCCGTTTCTGTAGCTGTGTTTTGTTTTTACAGGGCAGGGTTGCTAGCCCTGAGCCCAACCCTCCTCCTTTTGCAACCTGGCTTGGGACAGGCTTTGGCGGAGTTAGTTTGGATAATGATGTTAAAAAAGAGGTCACTATTAATATTCAAGAAAAAGATTAAGAATATATTGTTGAAAAGATACATATAAGTTAGTTAATATCTAATGAACCATGAATCAAAAACTGTGAAACGTTATGTATTTTGTTGTATTATTTATAGATTGTTGATTGAATTGACTGTATGAATTGCTTTTGTTAAGAAGGGGCAGAAATGATAAGAATTCATTCTTCTTCTGCTACCTTTCATTTTATAGGTAGTTTTTTTATTTTCTTTGTTTTGAAATTGTCTTTGTTTTTTAATTGAAATGAAATGAATAAATAAAAAATAAATAAAAAATAAGGACCCAGAGTTTTACGGCCTTGACCCTTACGCACAGCGATTGTTCCAGATTCTCTGAATCTTTTGAGGATGCTATGCACACGGTTGATGATGATAACTTAAAAGTCTTTGCTATTTTACGCTGGGTAACACCATTCTGGTATTGCTGCACTATCTTTCTGCGCAACAATGGTGGAATTGGTGATCCTCTTACCATCTTGGCTTCTGAGAGACACTGACACTCTGAGAAGCTCTTTTTATACCAATCATGTTGTCAATTGACCTAATTATTGGTCTTCCAGCTGTTCATTATATGCTCAATTTCCTTTTTCCAGCCACTTATTGCTACTTGTCCCAACTTTTTTGGGATTTGTTGACACTGAAATTTTGAATCAACATATTTTTCCTTTAAAATGTTACATTTACTCAGATTAAACTTTTGATCTGTCATCTATGTTCTATTACGAATAAAATATTGACATTTGCCATCTCCACATCATTGCATTCAGTTTTTATTCACAATTTGTTTAGTGTCCCAACTTTTTTTGGAATCCGGTTTGTACATGCCTGCATGCACGCACACATTTTTGTTTCAGGTAGGTTATGTTGGGGGGTGGGGGGTGGTACGTGTGTGTGTGTGTGTGTGTGTGTGTGTGTGTTGCAGTAACATTGTCCTTAATGTACATGTGTTTCAGTGGTTCCTGCTTCTGTTTAGAGCTGATCAAAAGAAGGAGCTCCTCAAGACTGAAGGCCTGATATTGACCATCAGGACCCAGAACTTCTTATCATAGAGTGGAACAAAAGACAAACAAAAGGACCAGTCTGGTGGGAGACCAACTCACTATGGAGGAGACTGATATCAGGTTTTTGGTCACTACAGTTCCTTTAAAGAGTAAGGAGGATAAAAAAAGCTTACTAGACAGGAACCCAGATTTAAAGACTCTCAAAGACAGTTCCAGTTCTTCAACGACTGACGTTAACGAGGAGGATGAAGAGGATGGTGAAATGACCAATCTTGACTCTCTGCTAAAGAACTCATCAGACTCTGAATCAGAACATGAAGACAGTATGAAAGACTGGAAGGAGAGCAGGGCTCCTGAATCAGAGGTAAAAACTGTCAACAAATCTTTGAGTTGCTCTGAGTGTGGTAAGCAGTATGTCAGTAACCAGACTCTTCAAAGACACATGACAAGTCATTCAGGAGTGAAGTCTTCAAGATGTCTGCTTAATAAGAAATGTGTTGGAGAGAAGAAAAATGTAGAGTCATGCAGGAAAGTCCAGGCAAGGCCAAAATCATTAAGCTGTGATGACTGTGGTAAAAGATTTACTTTCAAATCACAGTTAAACTCACACATGAGAGTCCACACAGGAGACAAACCGTTTCCTTGTGAACTTTGTGGAAAAAGATTTATTCATAAGGCAAGTTTAAACACACACATGAGAGTCCACACAGGAGACAAACCGTTTATTTGTGAATTTTGTGGACAAAGATTTAGTCTTAAATTTAGTTTAATCTTACACATGAGAAGCCACACAGGAGAGAAACCATTTCCTTGTGAACTTTGTGGACATCGATTTCGTGAGAAGACAAATTTAAGCAAACACATGAGAGTCCACACAGGAGAAAAGCAGTTTCTTTGTGAACTTTGTGGACAAAGATTTAATCTTAAGTTAGGTTTAAACTTACACATGAGAAGTCACACTGGAGAGAAACCGTTTTCTTGTGAACTTTGTGGACAAAGATTTAGGCAGAAGACACATTTAAACACACACATGAGAGTCCACACAGGAGAAAAGCCTTTTCCTTGTGATCTTTGTGGACAAAGATTTAGTAAAAAGTCATCTTTAAACAGGCACATAAAAGTCCACACAGGAGACAAACCGTTTCCTTGTGAACTTTGTGGGCAAAGATTTAATCAGAAGACAAACTTAAACACACACATGAGAGTCCACACAGGAGAAAAGCCGTTTCCTTGTGAACTTTGTGGACAAAGATTTAGTCATAAGTTAAGTTTGAACTTGCACATGAGAGTTCACACAGTAGACAAGCCGTTTCCTTGTGAAATTTGTGGACAACGATTTAGTGAGAAAACAATTTTAAACTCACACATGAGAATCCACACAGGAGAGAAACCGTTTCCTTGTGAACTTTGTGGACAAAGATTTAGTAGTAAGTTAAGTTTCAAGTTGCACATGAGAGTCCATACAGGAGACAAGCCGTTTCCTCGTGAAATTTTGGACAATGATTTAGTGAGAAAACAAGTTTAAACTCACACATGATAATCCACACAGGAGATAAACTGTTTCCTTGCGAATTTGTGGACAAAGATTTGGTCAGAAGACAAACTAAAACAAACACATGAAAGTCCACACTGGTGACAAGCAGTTTCTTTGTGAAACTTTGTGGACAAAGATTTAGTCAGAAGACAAATTTAAAGTCACACATGAGAATTCACACAGGAGACAAAACGTTTCCTTGTAAATTTGTGGACAAAGATTTTTAATTTAGTTTAGTTTATTCATTCATTTTATAATAAACTACAAAACAATACAACATTGTACAACACATAAATAAAATGAAGGGTAGCAGTAAGAAGAAAAAAATCTTATTTTAACTGCCCCCTCTTACAATCAATCAAATCAAACAACAATCAACTATAATTAACAAAAAATAAGAAACTAGTATTTACCATAATTATCGAACTACAAAGCAACATACATAGCAGCATTTCATTTATATTTTAGCAATAGTCCATTTTTTATCTTTTTTTTAAATGTAACCATTGTTGTTGCATTTTTTATTTCAGTCTCCAACCCATTCCACAATCCATTTCCTTGAATTGAGGTTGACCGACCCTTTAAACTGGTTCTATATTTTGGTTTAATTAATATTTCTATTCCCTTGAGATCATTACAGCTTCGCCGTTTAACAAAACGTATTTGGATATTCACAGGCAGTTGATTTTTATGAGCTCTATATTGTACATAACTAATAAAATATTATAATCCACCGTCATGGGACTTTGTTGAGTTATTGTAAATGTTCTTGTTGACGTCCTGTTGTGGGCGGAGACTTACACAGGAGGGCGCAATTTACTAATAAAAGGCCGGCTGCTCTGATGAACGCACCTCTTCTCAGGCCAAATGCAACTAATGGTGTGTTATGTTTCCTCCGTCATTACCCGGCATTTCCAGCCCTTTAAACGATGGCTGCGTCAACAGGTTATGGGCCCAGGAGGGAGTTTGGAAGCCGATGGAATCGATTATGCTTCGACGGAGATGAAAAGAAGTATGAGTTGTGGGAGACAAAGTTTTTAGCCCACTTACGTCTGCTTGAGCTGAAGGACACAATATTACTGAGGGACGTACCCGATGACGTGGAAGAAGACACCACCAAAACTAAAGAAGTGTATGCTGAATTAATTCAAGTCTTGGACGATAAGAGTCTTTCTCTTGTCATGAGAGATGTGGCGGATGATGGCAGAAAAGACTTAAAGATCCACAGAGACCACTATGCGGGTTCGGGTAAGCCACGAGTGATTAGTCTGTACACGGAGCTGACATCTCTCCAGAAAGGTGTCAATGAAAACATCACTGACTATATTATCCTGACTATATAAACCTTCAGAAGCTTCAATATATTCAAAACAGTGCAGCAAGGATTTTGTTGAGAGCTCGTAAATTTGAACACATTACACCCATTCTCTAACCTCCATTGGCTTCCTGTCACCTACAGAATTCAGTACAAAACTGCTCTCATTACACACCAATGCTTACACGGAACTTCACCAGATTATCTAAAGGACATTCTTGCACCATATTCATCCACCCGGTCTCTACGATCACAGAATAGTAATCTCCTTCACATTCCTCGAACCAAATTAAGTACTATGGGTGATCAGGCATTCTGTGTGGCTGCCCCCCACCTATGGAACTCCCTCCCTGACTACTTAAGAGCTCCACAGTCACTGGTTGACTTTAAAAACGGCTTAAAGACCTTTCTTTTTAAGCGAGCCTACTCTGCCTCCACATAATTTTCTTTGATCTTAGTTGATATTATTATTGATTTTTACTTGATTTTATCACTTGTTTTATTTTTGATTTTTGTTGCACTTTGTAGCACTTTGAGATTTTTGTTAATGAAAAGTGCGTTATAAATTAAATTCGTTATTATTATTATTATTATCCGGGCAGAAACTGCAATCACGGCGCTGCGTAATGCAGGAGAAGTTTTGAGTAATGGCCTGTTGACAGCAATGATTTTAAAAGGACTGCCTGATGAATTCAAACCATTCTCTGTTTATGTTACACAGAGTGATGAAGAATTAACTTTTTCACAATTTAAAACGAAGTTGAGAAGTTATGAGAGCATGGAAAAGTTATGTGTTGCTGGCTCAACAGAAGACAGTGTGATGAAAATTAAAGGAAGAGACAATTGGAGTTGAAAAATCACCTGTTACAACTACGGCCAGAGAGGACACAAAGCCCTGGATTGTTCTTCAACCTCGGGCGAACGCAGAGAGCCGAAACAGTGGTGTGGTTTCTGCAAGAGTGCCACACATAAAGATGTAAATTGTCGGCGGAAAAGGCGAGACAAGATTAAGCAAGCGATGGATGAGGAGGACCACAAGTTTGCATTCAGGGTGAAGCAAACCAACGACGCCCAGATCTAGGGCATGAAGATGAAGGGCCTCATGGTCGACTCTGGTGCAACAAAGCACATTGTGACAGCCGCTGCAAAATTTAAGGATTTCGACAACTTTTAAGCCTCAAAGCCATATTTTGGAGTTGGCTGACGGCGAGAGGGCCAGTGGGATTGCACTGAAGAAAGGCACCGCCAGAGTTCGTCTGAGAGACAACAACGGCCGACGTGTGGAGACAATGTTAAAGGATACATTATACGTGCCGTCGTTCTCCCAGGATATATTTTCTGTGAAAGCTGCAACTGCTCATGGAGTGACAGTTATCTTCAAAGAGGGACAGAATCGACTCATCCATAAAAATGGTACAGTTTTTGATATTAATGTTTATGATAGAATGTTCTATTTAAATACCCTTGATCATGACATTGATGAGTGCAATACCTGCTATGACATCCAGACGTGGCATGAACTATTAGGTCACTGTAATTATGATGATGTGTCAAAGCTGGAAGGTGTTGCAGATGGAATGAAAATTAGAGGTAAAACTGAAAAACCTGATCTAAAATGTGAAATATGCATACAGGGTAAATTTGCTCAGACCAGGAGTAGAGTTCCTGATGAAAAAGCTAAAAATGCACTTGATCTTGTACATGCAGATCTGGCTGGACCAATAGAACCAGCTGCTAAAGACGGGTTCAGATATGCTCTAGCTTTCACAGACGATTGTTCAGGTGCTATATTTACCTATTTTTTGAAAGCTAAGAGTGATAATGTGAAAGGAACAGAAAAGTTTATAGCAGATGTGGCACCTTATGGGAAAATAAAGTGCATAAGTGACACTCAAACTGATGACCTAGATGAGAATATTTACCTTCAAAAAGAAAGTTGAAAGTGAGCAATTAAAACCAGATTTGAGTACAATTATCTCACAAGAGAATAAAACTGAGACTTATGATACAGAAGAAAACTTAGATCAAAGTGAAGGTAACCTTGGTGCACGTTATCCTACAAGAGAAAGGAGACCTCCCAAGTATTATCAGGATTATGAAATGAAATGTGAAGATGATCAAGTGAACATGAACATTGACTATTGTTATAGGATTGCATGTGACATGCCTAGAACAGTGAAAGAAGCTATGAGGTCACCACGATCAGAACTATGGGCCAAAGCTATGAAGGAAGAAATGGACTCTTTAATAGAGAATAATACTTACATCCTAACTTCATTACCAGAGGGTAAGCAAGCAGTGGGGGGTAGATGGGTATTTACTATTAAAGAAAATCCTATTGAGACACTTTATAAAGCTAGATACGTAGCAAAAGGCTATAATCAGGTTGCTGGTATTGATTATGACGAGACTTTTTCTCCAACAGCAGATATGACTTCTGTGTGTATTCTAATGAAGCTTGCTGCTCAATATGACTTGGAATTGCATCAAATGGATGTTAAAACAGCATATTTACATGCCCCTATCGATTGTGAGATATTTTTTAGAAAAACTGGAAGGATTTAGAGTAATAACAGAGACGAGAGAGAAATGCTTTTTTAATGTTCCCTCCACAGAAATTGTCCTGTAAATCTCTGAAGCATTGACTGCTGTGCATCCTTTCCCAGAGATGCAGACAAAACCCGGCATTGGGGTCTGGTGTAGAAAATTGGGTTGAGTGGGGGTGTTTAATGGACTTGGTATCTCTTTCATTTTTGTCACGTTATCCTTGATGAATTGGTTTTGTGGGTTGTCTTTTATTCTGTGTTTTGACCAAAGTCCATTCCTCTTTGTTGCAGTGACACAACGGGTTGAATAAAATCAAATTTAGACTTTTCACAGTCAAGATAAAATAAAGGTCAGAAACGGGGACTGAGGCGTGGTAATGTATTTTGGTTATTTCTACAGCACTGAACTTTTCTTTCCTCATTCTTGAAGGCATAATGTATTATGTGAAAAAAAAATTGTAATGATATTTCATGATATTGTTTTTGGTATGTAAATGTATTATGTCAACATATAAACAAGTGGGGGTGTTGAGTATTTTATCAATTTATAAATATTATTATAATAATAATAGTATTTTATCAATTCAATTTAGAACCAGCTTAAAGGGACGGTCTACCTCAATTCAGGGAGTTCGATTGTGGAATGCTCTGGAGAGTGATGTTAAAAATGAAAAATCAATGTATACATTTAAGAAAAAGGTAAAAAAAGACTTGCTCAAAAACTATATATGATGTAACCTTGCGTATTTGTGTATTACACCTATGTTGTACTTATGGTGTAGCTTAGTGCGTTTGTGTATTACAGTTAGAAAAATTAAGTAGAATTATTCATTTTTGTGATGTATTTTGTGTATTACATTTAGGAAAATTAAGTAGAATTATTCATTTTGTGAACATCTTGATGTTGTGCCATCTTTTAATTTGTGTATTACAGTTAGAAAAATTAAGTAGAATTATTCATTTTATGATCTAGTTTGTGTATTACAGTTAGGAAAATTAAGTAGAAAAAAATAATAAAAAAATAGGAAAATTAAGTAGAAAAAAAAATAAAAAATAAGTGTGATGTATTTTGTGTATTAGTTAGAAAAATTGTGTATTAGTTAGAAAAATTAAGTAGAATTATTCATTTTGTGATGTAGTTTGTGTATCACAGTTAGAAAAAGTAAGTAGAATTATGGGTGATGTAGTTTGTGTATTACAGTTAGAAAAATTAAGTAGAATTATTCATTTTGTGATCTAGTTTATGTATTAGTTAGAAAAATTAAGTAGAATTATTCATTTTGTGATGTAGTTTGTGTATTACAGTTAGGAAAATTAAGTAGAATTATTCATTTTGTGATGTAGTTTGTGTATTACAGTTAGAAAAATAAGTAGAATTATTCATTCTGTGATGTTGCTTGAAGGTTATCATTGGTTGAACAAACTGTGAAATAAGGGGCAGATATAATAAGATTTCATCTTCTTTCTGCTCCCTTCATTTTATCCTACTTGTATTCTTGTATCTGATGAAACTGTCTTGTATTGTTCTTTTAAAATGAATGAATAAACATCAATCAATTTTATGTTCCTGTTGACATCCTGTTGATCCTGTTGTGGGCGGAGACCTACACAGGAGGGCGCAATTTACTAATAAAAGGCCAGCTGCTCTGATGAGCGCTCTTCTCACTCAGGCCAAATGCAACTGATGGTGTGTTGTGTTTTCCTCCGTCATTATCCGGCATTTCCAACCCTTGCTTCAAACAATGGCTGCGTCACAACGACAACAGACAATCATAAAGGATGCATACAAATTAAAAAATAAAATAAAATCAAACAGCAAACTCATAGTCAACACTTTATTTATAAGATTGTCAAGTAAATTTATATAAAAAATAAAAAGACAAAACAAAAACAACAACAAAAAGAGACAAAAGACAAGCAACTAATATATAAAGCACAGATAACATAACCAATAGATACATAAATAAATGAGAAGATTGGGCAAGGTTCACAATTACAGTATATTACCTCAACTGTCCATTTTATCAAGAAGACACTTAAATAGTATGCTTGAATAAAAAGAGCATTATTGGTCTTTTATATATTCCAACACTGGATTCCATATCCTTGAAAACTTAAGAATGTTACCAGAAAGTTAATATCTCAGTCTTTCCACATGCAGTATGAGTTCAGTCAGCCAGGTCTCAAATTTAGGGGCTAAATCAGACTTCCACAGTTTCAGAATACACCTTTTCGCAATCATCATAGTTAGTTAGATTTTATTTCATTTTGAACAGTTAAAATTTTTAAACAATACCATAAACAAATAAAAATGTAAATATTTCCACCAAAATATTCTGGAAACAAAGCAAAATGTTCAAAAAGGGAACAGGAAAAAGCAATGGCTTATCTAGTCCTGTCCCTAAAGATACATACCGATTCTGAACCAAACCAGAATCGTAAAAATAATGAACAACCCAAAAGATACACAAATTGTGGACCAAAAAAAATAATTGTAGGCAACAGCACAAGCCTTTTACACCTTCACTTTGTCATACATCAAAATCAAAATAGCAGAATATCATCCTGCATATTAGTTTTTACAGACATATCAACAAATTCCAGCTAAACAAGCTCATAAAAATACAGAACACAAAATAGGAAAAGCAAAAAAAAAACACTCAAGTCCTATTATATTTGTTTAGTAAATTATTTTTATATGTTTTTTAAATTTAAAGATTGAAAAACACAGTTGAAACTCCAACTATTCCACACCTGAATCCCTCTAACTGAAGTTGTTTTTATATTTGTCCTAACCTTTGGTTTTTCAAATAAACCCTTCTCTCGAAAATCATAGTTTTTCTCTTTAATTTTGAACCACTTTTGTATACAGCTTGGAAGGAGTTTGTTGTAGGCTTTGTACATAATCAGTGCTGTTCTGAGTTCTACTAAGCCGTGCTTCTGTCTGTACAGAATTTATGACCGATTGTATAGACAGAAGCACGGCTGTGCCATGGTATCTCCAGTGTCACCCATTGTTGCTAAACTTTACATGGAGGAAGTGGAACAGAAAGCCCTAAACTCATATGAGGGGACAACTCCAAGCCATTAGTTCAGATATGTGGATGATACCTGTGTCAAAATCCAAGCCAGGGAGGTGGAAGTGTTCACCAGACACATTAACTCGGTTGACAACAACATCAAGTTCACCAGAGAGGATGCTAACGATAACAAGCTGCCTTTTTTGGATTGTTTGGTGCATATGGAGGGAGATGAGTCTCAACATTGAAGTTTACAGAAAACAACCCACACAGACCAGTATCTTCTGTTTGACTCTCACCATCCACTGGAGCACAAACTTTCTGTCATCAGAACTTTACAGCATCGGGCAGAACACATCCCCACAAGGACAGAAGGGAAGGAAAAGGAACAGAAACACATCAACAAATCGCTGCAAACATGTGGATATCCCAACTGGGCTTTTGTCAAGTCAGCAAGGAAATCTGCTAAACACAATAATGAACAGAAAAAGTCTAACAGACGGAAAAACATTGTCATTCCTTATGTTGCTGGAGTCTCAGAGAATTTCAGAAGGATTTTCAACAAACACAACATCCCAGTACATTTCAAAACCAGCAGGACTCTCAGACAGAGGCTGGTCCACCCTAAGGACAAAACCCCCACACACAAACAGAGTGGTGTGGTTTACGCAGTCCAGTGCAGCGAGGTCTGCTCAGACCGCTACATTAGAGAAACTAAGCAGCCCATCCACAAAAAAATGTCCCAACACAGGAGAGCAACCTCCTCTGGACAAAACTCAGCTGTTCACCTCCACCTCACGGACAAGGGACACTCATTTGAGGACCAGAATGTGCACATTTTGGACCGAGAGCACAGATGGTTTGAGAGAGGTGTGAAGGAAGCTGTTTATGTTAAGAGAGAAAAACCTTCTCTTAACAGAGGAGGAGGTCTGAGATTTCAACTTTCCAAGACTCAGTTTTGGGATTGATTCCAAAATGTTTTACACCGGATAGGAGCAGAGGTGTCTTGTCTGTAAATTAGGCCCTGTTTACACAGACACTGTGTGGGGGAAACGGAACTTATGGGCATGTTAATTAGTTTAAAAGTTTTGCGTTGACACGGATCTGACACGGATCTGCTCGAATCTCCCCCCTCCCTCATGCCCCCCCCTTACACCCACTGCGCATGCGTGCTGCTGAACCTTCACCCACTGCGCATGCGTGCTGCCTCACTCTGCTGGCAGTCTGCTACTTTCTTTTGTGCTAAAAGTTGAGCTAACAACAAGTTAACAATAAGTTAAAGCTGGATTTTGGATAAGAGTCGACAGATTTGACACCAAGCGGGACTCTCTTCATCTAACAAGCTGCACACCAGACGCTGAGTGGACTGTGGACCAGAACCGAGTGACGATGAGGTCTGACTTTCCTCCGTGATAAACAGCTGACTTACAGCAGGTAAATCAACGTTCTTAATATAATGTTTGCTTGTGTTTACTTTGATCACACAACAACAGAGTTTTTATTTTTTATTTATTTATTTCTGCCAGGTGGAGAAGCTGTCGTTCCAACAGGCTGATGGTTCTGAGGTTCTGATGGGTCCAGATGAACACACAGCAAGAGTCCAGTTCATTAACGTAGTTACAGTTCGGTTCACGTGTTTTAATAGTGTGTTCAGTTTAATTCTCAGTGTTTGTGTTGTAAACTTTGTGGTGCTGAATAAATAAATAAATAAAAAATAAACCTGGTGTCTTCATTTTCACAGCACGTTACGCACTGTTTAAAAAATGTAACGAGTCCAGATAGATACTGTAGTTCAGATAAATTTAAACATCTCCCACGCCAACATAAATACTGTTTATTATTGTTAAACTGTTATATTTTGCAGCGTGACACGTGAAATGTCAGCCTGCCCTAGACTGTCCGCGCATGCGGGCTGCGCGCATGTGGTTGACACAAAAGCTCCACGGGAGATGTTTACATTATCAGCGGGGGGTCAGCGAAAAACTTCCACCTTGAGAGCAGGATCAGGAAAGTATCGGAGTCAAAGAGGGGGGCCAGAGGCGTCGTGTAGGCGATAAGCAAAGTCGCAAAGAGAAAGTAGCGGTTACACTCAAAATATGCGCCGTGTAAACTGGCCCTTAGACTAACAAATTTCTTTGAGAAGCTGTTGTTGGTTGGGATGTGTTTTTTGTCAATTTACATACAGTGTTGTGTCTTCTGTCAGAGACCTCAAGGGAACCCCCTACTGTTAAGGTGTGATCTGTCAATTTACATGTATGTGTTACCTCAGCTTGCAATTTACATATGATGGTGCGTGGTTCTGTTATAACTCTAAACTCTCACAGTTTGTTTCGTTGAATTGAATTGGAAAAGCCTCCTGGATAGGAGTCGAAACGTTTTCTGCAACAAATAAAGTCCAGTTGATCTTGTATTGAATGCCTTTTTGATTTTAGAATAATGTAATCTATGAACTACTTAAACTGAATCAGTTGAAGCCTGGCATTAATTGAACAAGACTTGATGTTCGTTAATATTTCATCCCATGTTTCATCCTCAATCTCAATAGCAAGCTCACTTTCCCAGGCTTTTTTAATTTTACTCGTGGGAGAATCCAAAGTCCCCTGAGAAATCCCCTCCCTGGGCTGCCACCTTACCATGGTGGAGGGGTTTGAGTGTCCCAATGATCCTAGGAGCTATGCTGTCAGGGGCTTCATGCCCCTAGTAGGGTCACCCAAGGCAGACAGGTCCTAGGTGAGGGACCAGACAAAGTGCAGCCCGAAGACCCCAATGATGAGTACAATAAATGGACAAAATGTTCCCTCGCCCGGACGCGGGTCACCGGGGCCCCACTCTGGAGCCAGGCCCGGAGGTGGGGCACGTTGGCGAGCGCCTGGTGGCCGGGCTTTCACCCATGGAGCTCGGCCGGGCACAGCCCGAAGAGGAGACGTGGGTCCCCCTTCCCATGGGCTCACCACCTATGGGAGGGGCCAAAGGGGTCGGGTGCAATGTGGGATGGGTGGTGGCCGAGGGCGGGGACCCTGGCGGTCTGATCCTCGGCTACAGAAGCTGGCCATTGGGACATGGAATGTCACCTCTCTGGTGGGGAAGGAGCCTGAGCTAGTGTGTGAGGTTGAGAGGTTCCGGCTAGAAATAGTCGGACTCACCTCAACGCATGGCTCTGGCTCTGGAACCAGTTTCCTTGAGAGGGGTTGGACACTCTTCTACTCTGGAGTTGCCCCTGGTGAGAGGCGCCGAGCAGGAGTGGGCATACTTGTTGCCCCCCATCTTGGTGCCTGTACGTTGGGGTTCACCCCGGTGAACGAGAGGGTAGCCTCCCTTCGCCTACGTGTGGGGGGACGGGCTCTGACTGTTGTTTGTGCCTATGCGCCAAACGGCAGCGCAGATTACCCACCCTTTTTGGAGTCCTTGGAGGGGGTATTGGAGAGTGCGCCTCCTGGGGACTCCCTTGTTCTGCTGGGGGACTTCAACGCTCACGTGGGCAATGACAGTGAGACCTGGAGGGGTGTGGTTGGGAGGAACGGCCCCCCTGATCTGAACCCGAGTGGTGTTTTGTTGTTGGACTTCTGTGCTCGTCATGGATTGTCCATAACGAACACCATGTTCAGGCATAAGGGTGTACATATGTGCTCTTGGCACCAGGACACCCTAGGTCGTAGTTCGATGATCGACTTTGTTGTCGTCTCATCTGATCTGCGGCCGCATGTCCTGGACACTCGGGTGAAGAGAGGGGCGGAGCTGTCAACTGACCACTACCTGGTGGTGAGTTGGCTCCGATGGTGGGGGAGGATGCCGGTCAGACCTGGCAGACCCAAACGTATTGTGAGGGTCTGCTGGGAACGTCTGGCAGAGTCTCCCGTAAGACGGAGCTTTAACTCCCACCTCCGGGAGAGCTTTGAACACGTTCCGAGGGAGGCGGGGGACATTGAGTCCGAGTGGGCCATGTTCCGCGCCTCTATTGTCGAGGTAGCTTATCAGAGTTGTGGCCGCAAGGTTGTTGGTGCCTGTCGTGGTGGCAACCCTCGAACCCGGTGGTGGACACCGGCGGTGAGGGATGCTGTCAGGCTGAAGAAGGAGTCCTATTGGGCCTTTTTGGCCTGTGGGACCCCGGAAGCAGCAGATAGGTACCGACAGTCCAAGCGGCATGCGGCTCGGGTGGTTGCTGAGGCAAAAACTCGGGCGTGGGAGGAGTTCGGAGAGGCCATGGAGAATGACTTCCGTACGGCTTCGAGGCGATTCTGGTCCACCATCCGGCGTCTCAGGGGGGGAAAGCGGTACGCGACCAACACCATTTATGGTGGGGATGGCGTGCTGTTGACCTCAACTCGGGATGTTGTGAGTCGGTGGGCGGAATACTTCGAAGACCTCCTCAATCCTACTGGCACGTCTTCCACTGAGGAAGCGGAGCCTGGGGACTTTGGGTCGGGCTCTCCAATCTCTGGAGCTGAGGTCACCGAGGTGGTTAAAAAGCTCCGCGGTGGCAGGGCTCCAGGGGTGGATGAGATTCGCCCTGAGTTCCTTAGGGCTCTGGATGTTGTGGGGTTGTGTTGGCTTACGCGACTCTGCAATATCGCGTGGACATCGGGGGCAGTTCCCTTGGATTGGCAGACTGGGGTGGTGGTTCCCCTATTCAAAAAGGGGGACCGTAGGGTGTGTTCCAACTATAGGGGGATCACACTCTTAAGCCTCCCTGGTAAGGTCTATTCAGGGGTTCTGGAGAGGAGGGTCCGTCGGATAGTCGAACCTCGGATTCAGGAGGAGCAGTGTGGTTTTCGTGCTGGTCGTGGAACACTGGACCAGCTCTACACCCTCAACAGGGTCCTGGAGGGCGCGTGGGAGTTTGCCCAACCAGTTTACATGTGCTTTGTGGACTTGGAAAAGGCATTCGACCGCGTCCCTCGGGGGGTTCTGTGGGGGGTACTCCGGGAGTATGGGGTACCAGGCCCATTGATATGGGCTGTTAGGTCCCTGTACGACCGGTGTCAGAGCTTGGTCCGCATTGCCGGCAGTAAGTCAGGCTCGTTTCCAGTGAGAGTTGGACTCCGCCAAGGTTGCCCTTTGTCACCGATTCTGTTCATAACTTTTATGGACAGAATTTCTAGGCGCAGCCAAGGTGTTGAGAGGATCCGTTTTGGTGGCCTTAGAATCGCTTCTCTGTTTTTTGCAGATGATATGGTCCTATTGGCTTCATCAGATCGTGATCTACAGCTTTCGCTGGAGCGGTTTGCAGCCGAGTGTGATGCGGCCGGGATGAGGATCAGTTCCTCCAAATCCGAGGCCATGGTCTTGAGCCGGAAAAGGGTAGCATGCCCTCTCCGGGTCGGGGATGAGGTCCTGCCCCAAGTGGAGGAGTTTAAGTATCTCGGGGTCTTGTTCACGAATGAGGGAAAACTGGAGCGTGAGATCGATAGGCGGATAGGTGCAGCATCCGCAGTGAAGCGGGCTCTGTACCGGTCTGTCGTGGTGAAGAGAGAGCTGAGTCGAAAGGCAAAGCTCTCAATTTACCGATCGATCTACGTTCCCACCCTCATCTATGGTCATGAGCTTTGGGTTGTGACCGAAAGAACGAGATCTCGGATACAAGCGGCTGAAATGAGTTTTCTCCGCAGGGTGTCTGGACTCTCCCTTAGAGATAGGGTGAGAAGCTCAGTCATCCGGGAGGGACTCGGAGTAGAGCCGCTGCTTCTCCACATCGAGAGGAGCCAGTTGAGGTGGCTCGGGCATCTGGTTAGGATGCCTCCTGGACGCCTCCCTGGGGAGGTGTTCCGGGCATGTCCCACCGGGAGGAGGCCCAGAGGAAGACCCAGGACACGCTGGAGGGACTATGTTTCTCGGCTGGCCTGGGAACGCCTTGGGATTCCCCCAGAGGAGCTGCTCCATGTGGCTGGGGAGAGGGAAGTCTGGGCCTCCCTACTTAGGCTGCTACCCCCGCGACCCGACCCCGGATAAGCTGACGAAAATGGATGGATGGAAGAATCCAAAGTGCTTGAGAAAAAGTGAACCAACTCAGAGATCAAATGTTTTGCTTCAGGAGGACCTAGGAGAGATTTTAACAATATGTTATTCTCAGATGGTAATTTATACGACTTTGTAACTTGTTGGATATAATGTCTCAGTTGTAAATACCTAAAAAATTGAGATTTTGCAATAGAAAATTTGGATTGCAATTGTTCAAAGGAGCCTAAATGTCCATCAACATAAAGATCCTCTAAACAGACAATACCCATTCAACTCCACTCTCTAAAGGCAGTATCTGTAAGAGATGGCAAAAAGTCATGATTCTGCCAAATTGGAGCATACCTTGTAATGTGTGGGAGTGCACAATGTTTTCTAATTTGATTCCAGATCTTCTGGGTGTTTAACAAAGTAAAATGATCCTTCCTAAAGACAGCAGAAGGCCTTGGGGACGAAAAGAGGATTGCAGAGAAGTCTTGTGGGTTAGGATTTTTTTCAATGGTTAGCCAAGGAGGTGAGGTAATAATAATAATGAATTCAATTTATAAGGATAGGCACTATGGCTGCTTGTTTCCATATGGATGGAAGTTGACCTTTTTCCCAAATCATGTTGTACAATTTTAATACAGTCTCCAATAATAATAATAATGAATTCAATTTATAACGCACTTTTCATTAATGAAAATCTCAAAGTGCTACAAGGTGCAACAGAATTAAATGTCAATAAAACAAATAATAAAACAGTTAAAATCATTAACAGTATCAGCTAAGATCAAAAGTAGAATCATGAGGAGGTAGAGTATGCTCGGTTGAAAAGAAAGGTCTTCAAGCCGCTCTTAAAGTCAACCACAGACTGTGGGGCTCTCAGACAGTCAGACAACCTCTCCCTCTTCTCAAAGCCATATTGCCAGTACGCCATAACTCTGACATTGGCGGCCCAATAATTCATTCAACCTTTATTTAGTCAGGTAAATCTTTTGAACCTCATGGGCTCATTTACGAAAGCGACCTGCTAAAACTAAAGAACAATGAACAGCAGTGATAGAATTTCATTAAACAATAAACAAACAAACAATAAACAATAGAAAACAAAAAGAGAGAAAAAAACAAAAGATTTTTTTTTTTTAACAAAGTATCAAAAAACTAGCAAAACATTATAAGGTAGACGTATAAAATCAAAGACAGGAACAAATCTGCATTGGTTTTTGCCAGGATTCCAACAGATTCTGAAAACCATTTAGAGAGGTCAAGGTCGAGAGCTTCAGATCTTTTTGTAAGATATTCCAGGAAGCAGGAGCGGAGTAGGAGAAGGCCCTTTATAGTGTAAAAAGCAAGGCAACCCCAAACCCCCACAATCTCTAGATTTTTGGAGATGACTTTTAGCTATTTTATGTGTTTTGTAACCCCAGACAAATGGTATGATAATAGAATCTAAAAGTAAAAAAAAAGACTTAGGTAAGAAGAGAGGAATGTTCTGAAATAAATGCAAAAATTGCGGTAGTGAGACCATCTTGATCGCATTTACACGTCCAATTAAGGATAAAGGTAGAGTTCTCCATTTTTCTATGTTCTCCTTGAGTTTGGTCAACTTCTCTGTAAAATTTAGTTTGAAAAGGTCAGTTTTTTTTTATTTAATTTTGATACCCAAATATTTCAGCCAGTGATGGCATAGTTACATTGAAAAAGTAACTAAGTTAAGTTACTGATTAGTCTTTGGGAAAAGTAACTTAGTTAAGTTACTGATTACTTGATTTGGAAAGTAACTAAGTTATATTACTAAGTTACTTTATTAGTTACTTTCAGCAGCTGCTGACAAGAACCCTCTGTCACAATACATAAAAAATGTAAATGTATTAATAAAATAATTACTAATAAAAATATTCAAAAACAAAATGGTCTTTCTTGACTTCATTAAACATAAATACTTGTTTTTATGAAACATAAAATAGTCTGAGTTCATTAAACATAAATACTTTTTATAAAAAATAAGGCAATATTTCTTGATATATCATAAATGAAGGTTGAATGAATAAAGGAATACTTGCTTTATATAAAAAATAGTGTCTTTCTTGACTTCACTAAACAAATAATATTTTTACAAAAAAGTATTTCTGTAAATACTTTTTAAAATAAATAATATAATAAAGACAGTCTTTCAACATCAAAATCAGAGTTTTTATTTTTATTTTAGGAAATTGTGTATACATGGGTCTTAGTTACATCCAAACAAACATATAAATTGTAAAAGAAAAACAGAAATACGCTCTAAGATATGAATTAAGAAATACTCTAAACTAAGAATACACTAAGCACTAATAGTACAAAAACAATATGCTGAACAACTGCAGTATATATCCATACTTTTTTATATCCATAAAGTAATAACAAAAATATATTTCTGAATCAAAGCCCCAGTTCTCACACAGGTTACTGAACTCTGTAAAGGGCTGTATCATGCTGTGCGTTCTCCTGACACTGAATGGAGCTGTAGATGAGCTTGTTTGCATAAATACCAGAAGAAACAAGAACAAAGAATGTATTTGTATGTAAATACCAGAAGACCTATTGACAGACCTATTGAATCCAGCTAAGCTGCCACACCAGTTTCTACACAGCAGGAGGTGCGTGTGTGTGTGCGGGGGGGGGGCTGCACCGAAGTCAAGCTTGTTGTTTTAGTCGCGAGGTAGTGGTGGTGGGGGGGGGCCTCCTCTCGCAGACGGCGTAGCTCTCAGACCAGATAAAAGGCTTTACTTCAAGCCAGATGTCGCACATCTGGTAAAGAATTTGAAGAGTGCCCTGGTTTGTGGACAGACTTTTATAATTCCACCAGACATTGTGCTAAAAAAGGGAGTTCAACACAATGAAGTTTCACTGAGTCCGTTGAAAGATTTGGTTGATTTTCAGGAAGAAATGCCTTTGAAAATTGCACCAAATCTCACAAAAAACTCTTCAGCCAAGTCATTTAAGAAAATGAAGGTGGAGCCTGCAATGCATGTTTTCAGCAAGTCAGCAAGTGCAGGTCTGAAATATATGGTGGAGCACGAGCAACGACGTCCCTCCAACCTGACAACAGCCTGGTTTCTAGAGCAGGTGAACCACTTGTTTGATCTGATGTCCTCTCGCCACCCTGTGTCTTCTGGCAGAGTTCCTGGACATTAAGGAGACATTTCTCAGTCCTGGCATAAGTGTGGAGCAGCTGAGTGGAAACAGGTCCTTCTGATTTCATCAACAGTGAAACCTGTACTCTGTACCATCTTACAGGATGCATAGTAAATAAAGTCATCAAACATCTGTGATAGATGCTGTTGGCGTTGTTTTTCTATTCCGCCCCAAGTTCGTTGTTTGGTTCACTTTGGATCAAAGAAGGAGATACGCTGAATACACGACAAACGCTCACTTAAAGTTCCAAACCAGTTTAATTACTCATAAGTTTAAAAAGTCACAGAATACATTTGTTTTATCTTATAAAGCCATTATATATGATCACAAATAAGAAGGCAGAGAGAGAGAGAGAAAAAGAGAGAGAGAGAGAAAGAGAGAGAAAGAAAGAGAGAGAAAGAACATTGAATGCGCATTCAATGGAGACAGCATACAACCTGATGGGTTGGTCCCTCGTGGCTGGCTCTGCGTTGTCTGTCTGGAGGAGAAAGTCTGCTTCTTATATTCTCCTCTGTTGCCTATATCTAAGCTCATGCTACAAGAATGTTTTTCTATCCTCAACTGATACCTAAACTCATGCTACAAGAATGTTTTTCTTACCCCTCAAAGTAAAAGTCCCTGCTATACAAAACACTTGCCAAACCGGAAACACAAGAATGTTTTTCTTACCCCTCAAAGTTGAGTAAAAAGTCCCTGTAGTGTTTGCACAAACACTTGCCAAACAAGATACGCTTCTGCTTGCATCAACTTGCAGCAAATTAGGAGCAAATGAAACACGAAGACAAAAATATATTTTATTTCACAACAAACCCCTTTTGGACCTCAATCCCTGAGGTCCACCTCAAGAAATAAAATCACACAACTCATAGTGTAGTTTAATGCATATATACCCAATATTCAATCAGTTTTTTCAAAATCCTCCCAGTTATAGTTTTTTACCGACTATCATAGTGACCCTCTTGTCTGGCCACCACATTTCGAGACAAACTTCTCAAAAACCACTTTATCCAGGTAATATTCGAAGAGTAAAATAAAAGACCACTGAGTCAATGTACACTAGTTAGTTAAAATGTAACATATATGATTTAAATGGACTAAGCAAAAAATAGTAACTCTTAATAAGATATATACGAGTAAAACTTTTATATTAATCAATAAAGGATGTAAAATGTTAAGACAAGATCTGTGGAATGTTTAATAAAAGAGTATAATACTAGAGTAAAGGATAACGTTATTTTATGCGCCAGCAGAATGTGAAAATAAATGTAAATGTATTCTGAACGGTGTGAGCTAAATAGTAAAGACCTATGAACTTGTGAGACCTTGGTTCCTCCTCCAGCAGCAAGGCA
Organism: Garcialebias charrua; assembly: GCA_038048925.1. NCBI lineage: Eukaryota > Metazoa > Chordata > Actinopteri > Cyprinodontiformes > Rivulidae > Garcialebias > Garcialebias charrua. The sequence continues at coordinate 20,367 of JBBPBX010024039.1, forward strand.
GTTGTCTCCCTTGAACACACAAAAATAGAGAAAGAACACAAGATTTATATCACCATCACAGAAACATTAATATACTTTTGAATGTACCACACGTACTCAGGGGCATTCCCCTGGAACTGTTAACAGCTACTCAGGGCAGACCCTCGGCGTTGCTCGGGGAAGTCCTCCTATGTCCCCGAGTTTTCTTCGTGTTATGTGAGACTCTAATATGTAATCTAAAAAAGCTAAGTCTGGTCCTCTGGACATTCAAAAAATAAAACAAAACAAAGCAACAAAAAAATGTAGAAACGTTTCGTCTTTCGTCCGAAAGACTTCCTCAGTCTGAGTTGCTGTATTCAGCTCAGTCTTATAAATAGCACCCTCTCACAGTGTTGCACAACCAGTTGGCTGATGACAGCCTGAAACCAGTTGCTCACATGATCAAGGAGGGCTGTAATAAACTAATGGGGGGTAAGGTATTTAAACACTTACAGGGCCACCATTATTCTAAAATATAGGACTTATTGGTCAGTTTACTGACTTACCTATTTCATATGCGCAGGTCTGAGCAGAGTTTATCTGCACAAACTTGCCACCAATTCACGAGTTCATCCTTTTTCCGGTATTAACTTGCTTTAACTGTGATTAGCCAGAAATGTAAATTCACAAGAGACTTCAATTTATGTTGGTCTACCAGAAAATAGACCTTTTATTGAAATCATCATGAAAGTACATTAAACATTTGTATCGATATTAGCTCTGATTTAATAACTACGTTGACAAGAATTCAAATTAAAACAGACAGTTAGGAACTTTTCTGTTGGTACATTTACTTGACAGATTAATAGCTTATGAAAAATAAGAAATAGGAGGAAGAAGATGAAAGCTAAGTTAACTGAAGTTGATTATTTTGAACCAACCAGGGTGGCAGCCTTTTCCCAAACAGGTCCAGCTGTACTTCCGACACGTGCAACATACAAACAAGCCTCTTTACCTGGTGACGATACGTCTAGAGGAGATGAGGGCTGAGAAGTTTGTGGACACTAACGGACTGTGTGGTCCAGCTCAGGTCCAGTCGACTTCGTGCGTGTATGGCTGGATCAGACGAGCGAGAGCACGCTTTCACCGGCAGGAACAGAGCCAATCGCACTGACTGATTTTCAAAATAAAACTTCCGAAAACAAATTCTTTCAGAAATGAGTGTTTCGAGGCACAGCAAGGCTTTGCCGTGACTCCAGCTGAGACGTGGGTCTAGTTGACACAATGACCGGAACGTCTCCAGCTTTCCCAGAGGAGAGAAGCAAGTTGTGAGCTAGTTCTCTCCAAAAGCACTAAAGAAAAATGCAGGAAATGACCTTTATATGGGAGGCGGGGTCTGACCCACCTCCTTAATAACTATTGGCTGGTTTTAACAAAATAAAAGATGGAAGTTTAATTCCATAGGCAGAAACGTCTCTTGACGGACAACAGGAAAACTGTTTACATAAACAGCCAGATGGACTAGCCTGTTGAGTCTAGCTTGAAGACAAAACAGAGAAGGAAGTGAACAGCTTACCCTGACTCATGTCCTAGATTTCAGAGCACACTTGTATTGTAGAAATAAACCAGCAGAAGGGTCAAACTCATGCAAGTAACAGATCATCATTAAATGACAAAATATACTGTAGATCAATTCTGAATTAACACACATTAAAGAGAAAGTTCAATCTGATTAATTAGTGTCCATTAATTCAAAATAATTGTAACGAAATATAGTGTCCATTTGTCTCCTTGAGAGTTTGAAGAAGGTGTAACACTTAGAGTTTCAAAGAGATGCAGAGAGGTGTACTTGAAGGTCAAGCCTACAATATCAGAGATGAGGTGTATCACTACAGGGCCATCAGCCTAACAATGGATCATTAGCACCCTGATGGTTGTTTGCTATTCACAGAGAGCTGAGTGATACTAGCAATCACAGCATTGTAGGAGGGAGACAGTTGAACCCGGAGGCCTCCACCCCGGTTTAATGATGGACGGTTTCTTTTCACAAAGATGGCCTCCTTTACTCCTCTCTCAAACCATCGTTCCTCTCTATCAAGGATGTGAACATCTTCATCCTTGAAAGAGTGACCGCTGGCCTGGAGATGAGTGTAGACTGCAGAGTCCTGACCTGATGCTGTTGATCTTCTGTGCTGGGCCATCCTTTTGGCCAGTGGCTGTTTAGTTTCCCCAATGTAAGACTGATCACAGCCCTCCTGACACTGAACAGCATACACAATATTACTCTGTTTGTGCCGGGGGACTGGATCTTTGGGATGAACCAGTCTTTGCCGTAATGTATTTTGAGGAAGTCTTTCGGACGAAAGACGAAACGTTTCTACATTTTTTTGTTGCTTTGTTTTGTTTTATTTTTTGAATGTCCAGAGGACTAGACTTAGCTTTTTTAGATTTTTCTACCTGGATTATTGAGCATGCATCAGAGTCTAATATGTAATGTTTTTATCTCTCTAGGTGTCTGTTCTATGTGTGGATGTTCCAGCACCGAGTGGCCCCATAAAACAGAGTCCTTCTGGGCCCACACTCAACTATACTCGGCTACTTTGGTCTACCAAGGCATGAGAGTTCGAATGCGACCTCTTCTTGTCGTCCCGCTCGATCCTCTAGCTCCTTCCTGGTTCACGGGCTGGAGCACACTGAACCGTGTGGATCCCCTGGCATTGACACGCACTGCCTGTGGTGTGCGTTCAGCGACCCCACACGGGTCCGTACTTGACCAGGGCTGTCTGGTCTTGCCTCCTTTGAAATCTGTTGAGAAAATCTAAACCACAAACTTTCGACTTGTTAGACTACAACAGGGCCTTCTTGGTTTAACCCAATTCACTCATCTGAGAGAAGGCCCAAACATGAGTAAATCCATGTGAGTTAAATTACTCTCTACTGTCTATCCATAAACCCACTCACAATGGTGCTGATAAGTCAGATTCTAAAACGTAAGCCAATTTCTCCAATGTTATATTAAAATTCGTACTCGGAAATGTGCAATAAAACAAAAATAAAGTTCCATCCTCACCCCCTCAGCTGGAGCATTTCCAGGAACCACCTATAATAAGCAGAATCATGTCCACAGCAAACAACACCCAATAAATTACAGGTAACCCCCGACCTACGACTCCATCGACCTACGGCGTCCCGGACCTACGAACGAGCTAAAGTAGAATAATGTCATCGACGTACGGCAGAAAATATGTGACCTACGAACGAACCAAGTTAAAATATATAATCGACCTATGGCAGACTGGATACACGACCTACAAACGAGCCCCATTACAGGTATATAATCGAGCTACGGCGAAACTGCGTCACAAAACGGCAATCGGCGAGGTAGGGGAGGGGATTGCCTTTTGCCTTGGCTGTTGTTTGTTGGGCATGACACTGTGCATGACTGTGGAAAAGTACCGCCAGAGAGGGGGGGGCTGGGCTTCTGGCGGATGTACACAAAGCCGCAGTGCACCTGGCGGCGGAGGGATCCGTACAGGTAAAGCGGTAACTATTTAAAGGGCTGCGGCCATTTTGTGCCTCGTGGTTTTCCACGGTGATTGATGAGAGAAGAGAGTTACGAACATATAACAGCGAACGAAGCGAACGAAGAACACGACAAAAAAAAAAACCTACGAAGAACGTACGAGCAGGTACAGTACATTTACAGTAAATTTATATCAGTTTTAGACTAAAGCCAACGTTAGCACACGTTAGCATTAATTTTAATTTGTGCTCCATCATTTTGCTGATGGGAATCCCTGATTTGCTGCAGTTCTGATGTGAGAAGCTGCACTTTGAGAAGTGCTCATGTGTGATTGTTTTAACATCATTTTGCTGATGTTAGTCCCTGATTTGCTGCTGTTGTGCTGTGAAAAGCTGCACTTTCAGAAGTGTTCATGTGTGATTGTTGACATCATTTTGCTGATGAGATTTCCTGCTGATTTCCTGCAGTTCTGATGTGAAGTTACTGATGTACAGTTACTGTGTGTGTTTATGGATGCATGTGTGGTGTAATGGTTTAGATAAGTGTTTGTAAATAAAGTTCTGTGCATGTATATAGCCCAGTATGTCAGTGTCATGCTGTTAAATGTGGGCGCGGCGGTCCGTTAGCGGTATTTCCGCGACCTACGAACAGAATAGCGACATACGAACGAGACGCTATTTTCACCCCCCACCTACGGCAGGATCGAGCTGCGAACGGTTCTTAGGTCCCGATCTCGTTCGTAGGTCGGGGGTTCCCTGTATAAATCAGTAGTACAAAGAATGAATCATGCATGTTAGTTGGGTTTGGGAGAGACTTAATCTTCATTAGGGTTAATTATGAGTAGTTTTTGAGGCGGTTCATACTTACAAAAATACTGTACCTTTTCACTCAGCTTATAGCAGAAATTACACACATAAAAGTAACATAGCATGCGGCGGCAGAGCATAATTCACAAAACGTTGTACACCTGTGGTTCTATACACCTTCTTCCTGAGTCAATAAGTCACATGTCGTCCAGTCAAGTAAATTGCGTATAAATCTACAGAACCACCATATTCCTAAACACCCTCTGATCAGGTCCACTTCAGGTTTGAGTGGTTTGAGCCTGCAGGCCAGGAAACATTTCCAAGGGGCGTCCCCCATCCTGCTTCACATACATTTCACAGAGGAAAAAAAACATTATTGTTAATTGCTCATATAATCCTTTAACATTGTTGTTAATTGCTCATATAAACCTTTAAGATGCCTCATGCTGTATGGGTGACTATTTTGTTCATTCATAATCTAAAACCTCAGTATAACTAATGAACTAACCCTTTCCTAAGTTGTCTTCCTATTTAGGAATATGCTTGCATCAATACTCCTTCCTCCATGACATGATTAAAGAAAATAAAACGTTCAAGACCGATGCCGCCTCAATATTGACGCAAGTGAATTTTGTTTATAACGCCAATTTATCAGTTATCCTTATTATTCTTTGTATACTAAAATGTATTTACCATCTTTTAGTTAATTAGTTATTTCTAGGAACATTTTTCAACCTAGTTGTTTCTAGGAAACATTTACAATCTAGTTATTTCTAATTAGTTATTTCTAGGGACCAATTTCAACCTCTCTTTTTTTAGAAACATCTGTCAACCTCTTAACCCCCTTTTGAAACAAAACTCTACCTTGTTTCAATTCTGTAGTCTGCACGCCAAAGTTATTTGGTTGTTAAATTGGAAATTGTTTCTAAATTTACCATCCTTTAACCTGAGCACTAGTGTCAGGATCCCAGAAAAAATGTTTCCTAAAGACCCAGCCTATTGCCACCTCTAAGTCGGTTTTCACAACCATATAGCTAACTGTAATCTACGATATCATCACATTTTCTTTAAAGTTATAATCATTTACCAAAATGTACCCCTTGTGACAGATCAGATTCCCAACATGCACTCCGCCAAGGATAACTGCAAAAACAAAAATATAAAAGTTAACTCGTTTTGGGGTCAGGAGCTAGGATCATTTCCCTTGCTTTCCTTAAGCTTCACCACAGAGTTACAGGAACCAGAAGAAGCAAGTCGTCAGATCCACCTGAGCATAGTAAAACTAAAAATCATGAAGCCTGCGCTGGCGGGCCCTAAATGTGCCTATGTGTTTCATTTAAAAAATGCATCATAGCAACTGTAGTTTTGATCCCGGATACTAAGATCAATGACAGATTCTCACAGATCAACATGGGTGCGGCCTTTGCTGGTATGAGTGACTTCAGGACAATTTGTTCTCTTGTCTGTTTGGAGAACGTGTTCAGCTTTCTCTTGTTCCAGCCCCCAGTGAGACGTTCACTGGGTTCTGATTCTCGTCAGGACCCCCCAAATCCGGACCGTATATTCTGGCCATTTGTGTCTGATGACCATGTTTTGACAGTTCTTTGACAAATTCTTTGCCACTGCTTGGCTGAAAGTTTTTGTGGACAGTCTTTTGTTCTTTGATGCACTGCCCTCCTTTTGGTGCCTTTATTGTTTTCAGTCGTTCTTTGCGTAAGCCCCTCGAAAGTTCTTTGAGCAGGGCTGCATATGAGTCCAGCCATGTTGTTGTTGTTCTCAGTGAAGTCACAGTGAGTCAGTTCTGGACACACCTTCATATTAAATCTGATCCGATCTGATCAATAACCACAGTAGCTGAGATTCAAAAGTCAGATGCTGCATGTGTTTTGACAGAGGCATCATGGCATGTTTTACCATTATGTGTTCTGTAAGGATGAGGTGGGATTCATAAGACTCACTCTTGCCGTTCCACCAACACTGTCCAATTAGGCTTTTTTTTAATTAAAAAAAATTAAAAAATCATTAACAAACCAGGATCAAATTAATTTTCTGTTAACAAGCTTTATTATAGATCCTTCGACAGAGGCATCTTTCAATCTGATCTGCACAACAGATCCAAAACATTAGTTTACCTAAAAGTGAAAAATCAATTTACCCTGAAACTAAAATTACTGTAGCCTACTTTTATTTCAGATATTATAATGTACTGTTTTCTAAGAACACCTTGCTAGTATACAGTCTATGATAATTAGCCAATTCCTTGAGCCTTCTAAGATCTGCCCTCTCGTTGGATTTATTTATGTCCAAACGGCACCACGGGATGCCCTCCTAAATTGTCAAGTTAAAATTGTTAAGCTCAGTGGCTCATTTATTCAAAGTCAAAATATGGGCTCGTTCATTTTGGCCTGTTGTTCCAGGTATAGAACTATTAGTTGATTTTTTAAAGTCTAATTCTCCATTTGTTATAAATTGAGATTCACTTTATGTCCTCAATAGAAAAATATCGATTAAAATAAAGGTGTGTTTATTCAGGACCTGATTGTGAGGGCTACTCCCTCTTTAGCACTTTGAGATTTTCATTAATGAAAAGTGCGTTATAAATTGAATTCATTATTATTATTATTATTATTTATTATTCTTCAAACCCCAATCTGTCCTCTTATTGCTTTTAATGTCCATAATTCATACAAGCCAATATCAAACTTAAGTTTCATTGTGCTACGTGTTAATACCTCCTAAGTGTGCATAGTTAATTAACTATTTGTGTTGTACACGTTTCAGGGGAGAGAGGTTGTCAGCCCCTCCTGTTCTCTTTTATTCATCTGACTCCAAACAGTTATTTAAATCTGTACCTGCATCCTTTTACTTTTATTAAATGTTTCAGAACGAATAACCCAACTGGATGACTAAATTAAATTACAAATAAAAGTGACTCCGACCTGTTTTTGGTTTTCCTAGAAATTATTATGCTCCTGTCTGCAGTACCTTTTTTCATCCATCAGGGGTCTCCATTATACTCAGGCTCAGTGTTGCCAGCTGTACGATAATTATCGTATTTGTACGATAATTTCGCCCTCTGTACGATGTACGATCAATAATCCCGAAAAAGGCCAAAAATACAATAATTTGGCCATTCTGTGCACGTGTAGTTGTGATCGGTTTCCATCAGCCTGTCGCAACTGTCTGTCGTTTTTTTGTGTGAACCCTGAAGGCGTCTTGGAATTCCAGCCAATCGTGCTTTTCTAAATGTGACAGAAGACTTTCTGTAGAGCTCATTAGTTGCCACCAGACAATAATGCGTATTAATGTCTATGGTTCCCCCCAGTACTGACGCCACAAAGCTGTGAGTGCCTGTTAGACGCTACAGTATTCAACAATAGAGTGACTATAGAGCATACTTGTTATTTTGTTTATAATGGGTGTACGATAATCCTTCATTTCTCACCTGGCAACACTGCTCAGGCTGTACAGGAAACGACTGTGTCTTTTGCGTCCCCATAGTTGCCAAGTCCGCTTATTTCAAGCGGCATTGGGCTTGTTTTTCCCTGGAGTCGCTTTCAAATTTGATCAGCTGCTTGTGGCGGGTTTTTATTTTTGCTTCTCGCGGACATTGAGTCGCTTATTTGTGCTTGTTTTGAAGGAGCTGATCGCTTCTTTCGGTCTAGAGATCTGGCAACCCTACCTTCCGGTCAACGCTCACAAGACGTGTACATTCACTGGAACTATTCACAAAAGTACGTCTTCCAAATTGGTAATCCACTTTCTCTGCTTCTTATATTGGGAAATACAAGTATGATGCGTTCGGTTCTACATCCTCACGGCCTATACACAAATTATAAGGACAACGACGTCTCGTGAACAAAGTCGAACCTAATGGCTCGTTAGCTTTGCTGTTAGCTGCTAAATTTGTCTACAAAAACTAAATTTGGATTATTTACAGTCGATATTGTTTCTCGACACGACGCGCCACTCTGTACGCTTTATTAAGCAAATCCGATGTGAGCTGTCTACCGTTACAAAGTTATAAAATGTCCGCTGTTGGACAGCCTATGCTAAGCTAACGGGAGGTCCCACTGCAATTTCCAAATTTCCAGTTGGTTTAAGTGTTATAACCTAAAATTATTGAGATAGAATGTCATAATCCTTTTTGATCAATCCTTCCAACCGTGAAGGTTTATTCGGCGCTAATCAATTTGTCTCGAACTGTCCGCAAATATTTTATTTGTTTATTCAAAAAACTGTTACACGTCCTGAGGCCTTCTAGCCTGGTTAAAACCAGACCCTCGTTCAGAGCTGAAGTTCTAATTTTCATTTCACCCCCATTCCTTCCGAATACTGCAACAGCACCACTAATCACGCTGTAGAAAATTATTTAATCCTGTTATAATGGAGAAGTGTAAACTGTTTTAATGTAATGTTTATTCTGTGTTTCAGGAAACCAGCACCAACTACTGATGAGGTGGACTACGTTTGTTACTCTATTAAACTGCTGTATCTAAATAAAACTTTGTTCTAACCTCAGCGCCTCAATGTTTGTTTCATATTTAATCTTCAGATAGCTTGTGAAAAGTTTAAGAAGAAAAAACAATCCATAAATATGTCATACAGGCTAAAAATACAGTAGTTATTATTTTCCTCCCTCTGTTTTTGAATTGTGCATGTCTTCAGTGCTGAGTCCTTTTAATTAAACTTTTCTTTTCAAGTTTACTTATTATTATTTTTTTAGAGATATGTATGGGAACAATTAAATAAATAACAAGTAGGACAGTGCTTTTATTGAGGCAAGAAGAAAATGTTGTGATGGTATCAAAGGTATTTAACTTAATAATTTCTGTATATAGCCTGTTTCAGCTTTTTCAGCTAATTCTACATTTTTTAATCCAACTTTTTCAGCCTAATTTAGCAAGACCATGCTCTTGTTTTAGCTATTGTTCAGCTGGTTTTAGCCAATTAAAGCTTTTTCAGATGATTTCCACTTTACTGTATTTTGCTTATTTTTTCCTTATTTCAGTTGTTTTTAAAAATTTTGTCCATTCTCAGTCACACATAAACACACCACACAGGCTATTAATCTTTATTGTCACAGGAACCAGGACTCAGTGAATACACTCCGGAACTTTTTTTTCTTTCTCTTCCACTCACTCACGCTGGCCTTATGTTCAACAAGACATACAACATATAGACAGACCAGCTCACACTGACCTTATGATTCACAGGACAAACAACATATAAAACAGACCAGCTCCAACTTTCACGCGAGACTCTGACGCCAGAAAAACTTCAGCAATAAAAAAAAATTTTTTAGAACCTTTTGAGTGTAAAATAAGATTGGTATGATCGTGTGTTGACTCCTCACATTGTCAGGAACCCCACTATTTTAGAACATAAAAAAGATTTAGTATTCTGTGACTACTTTTATTTTATTTTATTTATCTGGTCCAGGTTTGGAACTGTATCGGATTATTTTATCTGCAAAAGTCAGCGCATTTATTTCAAACTCTTACCCAGTCCCGCACTTTACTTATTTTATTTGTTTGTGGGTTTGATTTTTCAATACCTTTATTCCTAGTGTATTATAACGTATTTTACGCATGGTAATATACAATACACCACCTCACCAGATTCCGCCTCTACTTAATCATGAATCAAATTATAAGTAGATTTAATCGACACTGTTTTATAGTTAGCCACAAAACCTAACGAGACGACAGTAAACTCAGTCTAGGGTTACAGGAGTGACGGCGAATATTTATTCTAAAACCCTACTCCCCCTCAACCAGATGGACCCGTCGGACCACTGGGGACGCGACCACTGCGTGTTTTACTCTGGAATCTGGAGTCTTGGCTGGAAACTTATAATTCTACTTTTAATTTTAACGTTACTTTTTTCACACGTATTAACCCTGGAGTCCAAACACACTGAGTAAAATTTGCCTATAAATGTCCAATTTCAGATTTTTTGTTGAAACAGGCAATCTGCTTACCTCTTATTGTTGTGTAGACCAGTCTGTTGTCAGAATGTTGGACTCTCTTCCACCCCTTCCTGTCCACGTGCAACCATCTCGGTAGGACCTCCAAATTGTTGGCGTTTCGCCCCAAGCTCGTTGTTTGGTTCACTTTGGATCAGAGAAGGAGATACGTTGAATACACGACAAACACTCACTTAAAGTTCCAAACCAGTTTAATTACTCATAAGTTTAAAAAGTCACAGAATACATTTGTTTTATCTTATAAAGCCATTATATATGATCACAAATAAGAAGGCAGAGAGAGAGAGAGAGAGAAAAAGAGAGAGAGAGAGAAAGAGAGAGAAAGAAAGAGAGAGAAAGAACATTGAATGCGCATTCAATGGAGACAGCATACAACCTGATGGGTTGGTCCCTCGTGGCTGGTTCTGCGTTGTCTGTCTGGAGGAGGAAGTCTACTTCTTATATTCTCCTCTGTTGCCTATATCTAAGCTCATGCTACAAGAATGTTTTTCTATCCTCAACTGATACCTAAACTCATGATACAAGAACGTTTTTCTTACCCCTCAAAGTAAAAGTCCCTGCTATACAAAACACTTGCCAAACCGGAAACACAAGAATGTTTTTCTTACCCCTCAAAGTTGAGTAAAAAGTCCCTGTAGTGTTTGCACAAACACTTGCCAAACAAGATATGCTTCTGCTTGCATCAACTTGCAGCAAATTAGGAGCAAATGAAACACGAAGACAAAAATATATTTTATTTCACAACAATGCTCAAGTTCAATTAAGCAAAATGATGAGACTCTGGAAGGAGAGCATGGTACCTTGCTGACACTGAAGGAATTCAAACCAGGAGTCCTGTGTCGGCCATCACATGAAGCCTTCAGCCTGGTCCAGAAAGTTGAAAGGCTTTTCAGAACAAGGACCAGTCAATCCTTCATGGAGCTCCCTAACACCTTTGATACTCTATGGAGAGAAACAAGTCTATTATAAAGCATTCTTCCTTGTTCCTTCATGTCATGTGCAAAGAAAATTAACCAGCTGGTTCATCAGGCTGAGACTAAGAATAGCAGCAAAACATATCTTCAATGAAAGAAAAATAATGTGTGCAATGCTGGGCATCTTGGAAGTAAAAGCCAGACAAAAAGCATGAAGAAAAAACAAACAGCATCTTGTGCCACAACAATCAAGCCCCCACCAAACATATTGATTGTTGCCATGGAGGAGCTTGGGCTATCATTTGAAAATGCCACACCACCCAATGCAGCTTCAACACCTGTACATATGGGTGGTATGCTTGGAGGGATTTTTATGTCCCTTATAATTATTTAATTTCACTGATTATGCATAAGTTATAGTCATACACAAGTTTTGGCATCCTCAATAAATTTCAGACAAAGTTGTTGCAAGGCTTGCATTTGGCATTTGAAAAACTAATTTCTAATCACTTTAATTTGATTTTTATTTTGGCAGCCTCCCCATCACCCAGTCAGCTCCAGCACTCCACCATTAACATACCAGCTCCATCTCTATCAATGAGGACTGACCAGTTCCACCAACCTGGTGTCATTTCCTAGCTCACTGCTCAGTCAATCTGAAAACAAGATGCACATAAATGTGATAGTTTAATATATACA
>JBBPBX010024040.1:6581-40011 GCA_038048925.1 Garcialebias charrua
TATATATAAATATATATATATATATTTTTTTTTTCTCTCTCTCTCTTATAGTCCCTTCCTGGTGGAAAGTCCACGAGCCGCCACTGCTTGTTGTGCAGTTTATACATCAGTAGGGAGGTACTTTTCCTCTTGCATGGATTGTTGTGAGGTTGTGTAGAGGTTTTGTGCATTGGTGCCCCAGAAAGCTAAACTTGCACCTTCTGAAACTGAATCAAATTTCTGCAGGTTGAGAAATCTTTGATTCATTGTCACACAATGAAGCAGTTTGTTTGAGGTGTGCCTTAAATTACATAGACAGGTTTGCCTACAATTAACTCAGCTAACCTCTAAAAAGGCTTCCCAAACCATGACACAATTATCAGAGCTTTTCAAATAGTTAATATAGTAATTATAATGTATGTAAACTTGTGACTATGAAGAAAGAAAGGACTTTTTGTTTTAATATCTGAGCAAATAAAATTTTAGCGAAAGAAAAAAAAACTTAAATGTCCTTCTTTCAGCTGTTCCTTTTTCACAAGTCTCCACAGCGAGCCATGCTCCTACATCTCATTCTGTCCTTAGTCCAACTACGTCCATGTCCTCTCTAACTGCATCCATATATCTCCTCTTTGACCTTCCTCTTTGTCTTTTTCCTGGCAGCTGCATTTCTAACATCCTTCTACCAATATACCCACTGTCCCTCCTCTGGACATGTCCAAACCATCTCAGTCTGGCCTCCCTAACTATATCTACCAGTTGTTCAACATGTGCTGTACCTCTGATGATCTCATTCCTGATCTTATAAATCCTTGTCATTCCTAAGGAGAACCTCAACATAGTCATTTCTGCTATTTCCAGTTATTTCTCATGTCTCCAAACTATAAAACACAGCTGGTCTCAACAATGTTTTGTAAAACCTCCCTTTGACATTTGCTACCACCCTTTTGTCAGAAATCACACCTGATACTGATCCTTACTGAACTCTTCACCACTTTAACACACTCCCCATTTTCCTAGACAGTTGACCTGTGAATACTTGAAGTCCTGCACCTGACCTCTGCTCCTTGTAGCCTCACTGTTCCAACTGCCTCCTTCTCATTCACACACATGTATCAATCAATCAATCAATCAATCAATCAATCAATCAATCAATCAATCAATCAACCAATCAATCAATCAATCAATCAATTTTATTTATAAAGCACCCTTCATACTAAAAGCAGCTCAAAGTGCTGTACAGAATTATAAAGCAATAAACTCACAAAATTAAAGCAAACGACACACACAAAATGAATGAATGAATTAATTTAATTTAATAGTATGGAAAATGTATAGATTGAACAGAGATGAACCAGTTCAGGAAATGCAGTTAAAAAGATGGGTCTTGAGCCTGCTCTTAAAAACAACAACATTCTCTGCAGCCTTCAGGTTCTCCGGCAGACTATTCTACAGACCGGGGCCATAGAACTTGAAAGAAGCCTGACCATAAGTGTGAGTTCTGACTATTGGAACTGTTAGTAGCCCAGTACCAGAGGACCTTAAAGGTATTGTGACATGATGTTGGAAATTTGCATATTTGTCACAACATATATATATCTTATATCATTCAGCTCTGTTCGTTTTTGCAAAATAAATTATAAATATATTAAAATTTTATTGCAATTTATGGTAATTTTTTCTCTGGGACACGTCCCTAGAAATCTGAGAATTTATGCAAAACTACATGTGACGTACACGTGGGCACTGGGCATAAGGCGGAGCCTGCCTTGCCCGTTTGTTTGGTGTGTTAACTGCTGTTTATCAATTTTTAAGTTAAGAATTAATGCTTAATGCAACACTTGTGAGAAAAAACATTTTAGTTCAAGATGTTTCATTAAAGTCTTGAAGTGGGGGGTTTTGTGTGGCTTTGCTTCAGAGGTCCAGAGTTTTCTTTGAAGGATTAAGGGTCCCATCCTTCTCGAAAAACTGGTCTTTGATGGAATGAATGCATATCACCCATCTCACTTCAACCTTGGCAGTTCTTCTGAAAGGGAGTTAGGCAAATAATGTTTCCATGCATCTCACAGCCAAGTTTGTAAGATGTGTAAAATGTTGATGAGCACAGCTCAGCAATTAACCCTCCTGTTATGTTTGTTTCTGAGGTACAGCAATAATGTTCGTGGGTCAATTTGACCCGGGGAGTGTTTAATCATGTAATAGTGTCAGAAACCCAAAAAATCCTCCAAAACCTTTTTGTATCTGATTATTAACTCCAATACTAACCATGTCAGTCAATATTTGTGCAATGATGTTTTTTTTATTTCTCATAAATAAAGGATAATGACGACTAACTCATTTGGACATAAACAATGTGATTTACATTTTTTATGTTTGCTGAAAAAACCTACACACAAAAAAACAATAATTATCCTTGAAATTGATTTTTGTAAAAAAATTTATGTTACATTTTATTTTATTTTTTTCAAAGGGTGATCTTTATAATTGAACTTGAGACACATTTACTGTTCTGGGTCAAATTGACCCGCTCATTAAAATCAAGACAAATGAGTCATGAAGATTTGTGTGGGTGGAGTTTTCCCACGGGAACAGAAAAGGTTCCCGTCAAAAGTTGTATAAACACCTGCTTTCTCACAGTTTCCTTGTGAAGTAAAGAGAATAGTGAGAAAGTGGGTTTATGTGCATGCATGTGTGCATGTGTGTGTGTATGTGTGTGTGTGTGTGTGTGCGTGCGTGTGTGTGTGCGTGTGTGTGTGTGTGTGTGTGTGTGCGTGCGTGTGTATGTGTGTGTGTATGTGTGTGTGTGTGTGTGTGTGTGTGNCAGGTAAACCTTTTGAACCTCATGGGCTCATTTACGAAAGCGACCTTGAGTCAGAGTCAGAGTCAGAGTCAGTCAGAGTCAGAGAGAATTTATTGTCATTTGCACCGCATGTAGTACATGTGTTGAAAACGAGATTATGTACACAGGGTCCCAGTTACATCCAACAACAAATGCAAGAGAAAAACAATAATAACATCTAGGATTAACTAAGAGAGACATCAGCTAGTAATACACTAAGCCCTAATGTAGTAGAAAAACATCATTATAAACAGCAGCACGAACATGAGTCATTATGAGCAGATGGTCACAGATGAACGCAGCAACAAGAAACAGATCAGTATCAACATGATGTGACATTTTGCAGTGTTTATTCTTATTATTTATTTATTCATGAGTCTGACAGCCTCAGGGTAGAAGCTGTTCCTCAGTCTAGTGGTTCTACATTTGATGCTCCTCAACCTCCGTCCCGAGGGGAGTGGTGCAAAGAGTGAGTGTGCTGGGTGAGTGAGGTCTTTCATGATGCAGGTGGCTCTTTTTCTGCATCTGGAGGTGTAAATGTCTGTGATGGTGGGGAGACTGACTCCCACAGACTTCTGTGCAGCCTTCACCACTCTCTGTAGAGCTTTCCTCTCTGCAACTGTGCAGCCTCCATGCCACACGTTGATGCTGGAGCACAGGACGCTCTCCACTGCACACCTGTAGAACGAGGTGAGGACTGAGCTTCTCAGACCAGCTCGTCTCAGCCGTCTGAGGAAGTAGAGTCTCTGATGACCTTTCTTGATCAGGCTGGTGGTGTTGTTGCTCCAGCTGAGGTTATCATTCAAGTGTACACCCAGGTACTTGTAGCTGGAGACCACCTCCACCGCAGATCCACCTATATACAGTGGGGTGTGGGTGTGTTTGTTCCTTCTGAAGTCCACAATCATCTCCTTCGTCTTCTTCACATTCATGTGAAGGTTGTTCTCTTTGCACCAGCTCTCCAGATGTTCCACCTCCTGTCTGTAGCTGGATTCATCATTATCTGTGATGCATCCCACCACAGCTGTATCATCTGCAAACTTAACAATATGACAGCCTGGATGTGTGGCTGTACAATCATATGTGAGCAGAGTGAACAGAAGAGGGCTCAGCACACATCCTTGAGGAGAGCCAGTGCTGAGGGTGATGGTGGAGGAGGAGAAGTTGTGGATCTTCACGGACTGTGGTCTGTTTGTTAAGAAGTCTAGTACCCAGTTACAGATGGAGGGGCTTAGTCCAAGTGTGGATAGTTTGTCTATCAGAGTTTGGGGGATCATGGTGTTGAAGGCAGATGTGAAGTCCACAAAGAGCAGACGCACGTATGAGTCCTTCTGATCCAGGTGGGTGAGAGCAGTGTGGACCACAGAGGAGATGGCGTCCTCTGTTGATCGGTTCTCGCGGTATGCATATTGATGAGGGTCCTCGCTGATGTTGACGGTTGTCTTGATGTGGGACATGACCAGTTTCTCAAAACATTTAGCGACTATCGGGGTGAGAGCCACCGGTCTATAGTCATTCAGACCAGTCACTGTGGAGCTTTTTGGGACTGGGATGATGGTGGCAGTCTTCAGGCAGGTGGGAACTGACTCCAGTGAAAGTGAGGTGGTGAAGACGTCAGCCAGCACCTCACAGAGCTGGTCCGCACATTCCTTCAGAACTTTCCCTGGGATGTTGTCTGGACCCGTAGCTTTATGAGGGTTGATCCTTCTGAGACTACCTCTCACTTCTGCTGCGGTCACTTTGAGGTGCTCCTCGTCTGGTGATGAGGTGAGTCTGGTGCTAGCTGGTCTGTTTGGATCTTCAAAACGTGCATAAAACTTATTGAGGGCATCAGGCAGGGATGGGTCCCTGGGGCATTGTTTGCTTTTGCCCTTGTAGTCTGTTAAGCATTTGATGCCCTGCCACATGCTCCGTGGATCATGTGAGATGAACTGACCCTCGATCCTCTGTGCATACGCGGCTTTGGCCTTCTTTATGCCATCATCCAGTTCTCTCCTGCACTTTCTCAACTCCTCAGTATCTCTAGACTTGAAAGCAGTGTCCCTGGCTGCCAGCAGGGTGCGGACATCCTTATTTAGCCAGGGTTTTTGATTGGGGTAAAATTTAACATACTTTCTTATGGATACATTTTCAGCACATGTACTGATGTAACCCAGGACTGAGGAAGCATAAAGTTCCAGGTCAACTGAACTTCCATTCGTAGCTGCCTCTTTGAAGACAGACCAGTTTGTGTTTTCAAAGCAGTCTCTTAGCATGGGGGAACTATCTTGGCGCCACAATGTGATCTCTCTTTGTTCCGGCTTGGAACGTCTGAGTGGGGGTAGCTGTCTAGGGACCAATAACAGGGAGCGATGGTCGGAAGCCCCGAGCGGTGGGCGTGGCTTCGCCGTGTACGCCCCCTTCACATTCGTGAAGACTTGGTCTAGCGTCTTATTTCCTCGTGTTGCTGTGAAAACGTGCTGATTGAAGGTTGGAAGGATGACACGTAAATCCACATGATTGAAGTCCCCGGAGACAATGAAAAACCCCTCAGGATATTTACACTGCAGCGAGGTGAGTAAGTCATGAATTTCTCCCTGGGCGTCGTTGGCATTAGCATCGGGTGCTATGTAAACAGCGCTTATTATTATCGCTGAATAGTCGCGGGGGAGGTAATGTGGCCGACATCTTATTGTTAAAAGCTCCACAGCAGCTGAGCAGATCCTGCTGATAACGGCACAGTTCGTGCACCAGTCTTTGTTAACGTAAATGCAGATGCCTCCGCCTCGCGTTTTCCCCGTAGTCTCGATGCACCGGTCCGTTCTGAAAAATAGCCTATTATCCAACTCGTAAACAGAGTCAGGAGTGTCTTCATTGATCCATGTTTCCGTAAGACAAAGCACGGAGCATCTCCTCACGTCCTCCGACGTGGTTACTCTCAAACGAAGTAGATCCATCTTGTTATCCAGCGAGCGCACGTTGGACAGAAAAAGAGCCGTCATCGGGGGTCTCCCGGTTTTAGCGTCTGCCCGCAGTCTCGTCATAATTCCTGCTCGACAGCCACGCTTTTTCCCTCGAGAGCACCGTTTCCTCTTCTTTCCTCCGGAGCGCATCTGCTTCCAGAAAGATGATCTTAGCAGATCCAATCTTCCGAGCTCTGATTTGAGTTCGTTGCTGATTTCAGCTGTGCCTTGTGGTAAATCCGCTCCAATTCTTAACAGCTCAGTTCGGCTATAATTCACCCGCAAAAAACGCGCAGAGTCAGGTACAAAAACACTATTAAAACTACTAAAAACTGGGGATGTTCTGGGAGCCCATGAAGCTGCGGCTGGTCTGAGCGCGGCCATCTTGTTACAAATTGAACAGCAATGAACAGCAGTGGTAGAATTTCCTTAAACAATAAACAATAAACAAACAAACAATAAACAATAGAAAACAAAAGAGAGAAAAAAAAAAATAATAATAATATTTTTTATTTTTTTATTTTTTTAACAAAGTATCAAAAAACTAGCAAAACATTATAAGGTAGATGTATAAAATCAAAGACAGGAACAAATCTGCATTGGTTTTTGCCAGGATTCCAACAGATTCTGAAAACCATTTAGAGAAGTCAAGTTCGAGAGCTTCAGATCTTTTTGTAAGATATTCCATGAAGCAGGAGCGGAGTAGGAGAAGGCCCTTTTTCCAAGTTCAGTCCTCACTGACGGAACACTGCAGGTAATCATGTCCTGAGAGCGCACACTGTAGCTGCACTCACGCAAAGACATGTAGGAGGAGATGTATGAGGGCAGCAGACCAAGAAGTGATTTAAAGATGAAAATGTACCAGTGGAAGAGTCTGCGTGAGGTTAATGATGTCCAGTTAACCAGTGAATACAGGGTGCAGTGGTGGGTACGATAATCACAACCAGTTATGAATCTTAGTGCACCATGATAGACAACATCCAACATCCGCAGGGTGCTTGTAGGAGCATTCATGTAGAGAATGTCACCGTAATCAATGGAGGGAAGGAAAGTCACAGATACAAGGCGTTTCCTAACATTCAGTGTTAGACATGATCTGTTTCTGAAAAAGAAACCCAGTTTAACTTTCAGTTTCTTCACTAGGTTTTCCACGTGGAGTTTAAAAGAGAGATGTGAATCGATCAGGATACCCAGATATTTATAGGAATCAACAAACTCAATAGGGACACCATTTGAAGATAAAATCAGAGGAGGATCTGCTGGAACCGCCTTCCTATTTGAAAAAAACATCCCTTTTGTTTTATCAGCATTTAGGACAAGTTTGAGACGGAACAAATCTGACTGGATGATGTCAAAAGCGGATTGCAGTAACTGGAAAGCCTTAGCTACTGTTTTAGCTCTGCAATAAACAACTGTATCATCAGCATAGAAATGTAAGGATGCATCAGGGATGCAGTGACCTACATTAGCTATGTAGATTGTAAAGAGAGTGGGTCCTAAAACTGAGCCTTGTGGTACACCATTTTTAACTGTTAAATAGCTGGAAGAAGTACCGTTATGTTGAACACATTGCCTCCGAGTTGGCCAGGGCTGTGCGCACTGGAGCCGGAAGCCAGCGGAGGAAGAGGTGGAGAAAGAGAAACTCACAGTCAGCTGAACCCCTCAAAGACAACATGCCTTCTATGAGCTCAAGAGCTGTGCCATCGCCCAAATCGGAGAGGGAAAACAGTTTCTCGGCGCGCTCCGCGTCTGAGAGCGTGTAACGCTGCAGAAGGAGCTCCTTGAGGGCGTCGTATTTTCCTTGTGCAGGAGGGTCTTCGAGCAGGCTCATTACCCGCTGGGTGGACAATGGGTCCAGTGAAGCGACCACATGGTGGTATTTGGTGTCGTCTGCAGAGATCCCGCGAAGAGCGAACTGTGATTCGACGTGGGCGAACCACGACCGAGGGGCGTGCAGCCAGAAGTCCGGGATTTTAACGGCCACCGCAAAAGCGAGCGGGGCCGCCGGTGGAGGTTCCACAACCGCGGACAGCTGAGGAGAGCTGGCTTGACCTTCAGATGTCGTCATTTCAATTCACAAGGGTCACCAGTGTAGGAGGTGGTGAAGAGACGACACAGGAGACGGGATGCAGTTCTTCACTTTAATCAACTCCTACTACAAACTGGCGGGAAAACCACCCAACACCGCCTTATATACCAACACAACATCCGGTCCTCTGGACCTTTCACAATAAAAGCATCCTGTAACACATTCGGTCCACTGGGTGTGAGTAGAGCCCCCTAGTGGTCCACCACACTGTTAATTTACCTCTCATTTTAAGGTTCTGTTTTAAGTGTGGACAGGATGGTCACATTGCTCCCAACTGTTCCAGTTCACCAAATTCCAGCCTGGTTGAAGACAAATGCCACCAGCTGAAAAACAAACAGCGGTCCTGGGAGAAAATTAAACCATCAAAACTAGAAGCAGTTCTTACTGAGGGGCAAGTGGGAGCTGCAACTAGTGAATGTCCCCACACCAAAGACTCACCTTCATATCTTCCATTACCTAAAGGATTAGTGGGCACAAGAAGTACTGGTGATGTTACAGGTCCCGAGTGTCAGGACTGCTGCAACAGTGATGACACACCATCTGAAGAATAATAAAATTAGGAGTCAGAGATGACGACCATTGTTTCGCCGTTTAGATCCAGAAAGCATGTTTATTTATAGGATTTGTTAACAAACAAATATTTTACAGTGTACCTGTACGGTATTAATGATTTACAAACCTGGTTTCCTTCTTTTACCAGTGTTACAGTAATTAACTTTTTCACATCTTCACCCTTCACTTAGATGAAGACAATGTGTCAAACAGGATAAATCAACTGTTTTAATTTTCACCCTTCACTTAGATGAAGAAAATATGTCAAACAGGATAAATCAACTGTTTTAGAGCTCTACTGCATCTAGCTCTATATTTACTGATACAGTATAAGCATTAAAATATACACTGACTTTAACTGAACACCGATCAAAATAAAATGACAAGACTTACAAAACAAACGCAGAATCTAACCTTGTTCCACCTTTAACCTCAGTTCCTACACTTGGTCTGAATATCATTCAAACAAAACAAAGTGAAACTCAAAACTTGGAGTTAGTAAGGTATCACATCCTTCTATTCACTTTCCCTCGCGAGACCTTCCCATCCTGCCAGATTTAACGTGACTGTTTACTTGCAACTACTGCACAGAAACCGCCACACAGTGATATGTGCTGTTCACATAAGAGGTAAACATCTTACATCGTAGTTGTGATGTGTTTTCACCATGTACTGACCTGAAGAATAATAAAATTAGGAGTCAGAGATGACGACCATTGTTTCGCCGTTTAGATCCAGAAAGCATGTGAAGCCAACCGGAAGTCCGTCCCCGAAACCAACCTGGAAGCAACGCACCCCCCAAAACAAAGGTTCCGCTTCGTCATCACCGCTCCTCAGAAAAACACTATAAGAATGCAGGCACATTAACTTGCCGAACCGCAAACAAAATATAACATATATTTGAAAATAGGATCAGCTGCACATGGAAATACTTTACATTCATAAGAAAACCAAATATTGTGGTGACATTTTTAGGTGCACCACACGCTCCCCAACTTAAAAGGTGGCTCCCGACACTTTAACGCCAGTGATAACATTTCACAAAATATTAACAACTTGGTTCTTGTCACAGGAACCTCACTCAAAAGAACATTTCCCTTCAGTGTACACATCTCAGTACACAAAATTATAAGGCACTGCAAAAGGCATTGTCGTTGCATAAGGCACAGTCTGTTGAGTATAAAATTGCTCTTGCACAGGTTGCATTACCCATAATGGTGAAGCTTGTAACCCACACAGTCCAACATGACCTATGACCCCTTGTGGCTGATAGGAGGGCTGACCCATAGTGTTGTAGGTGAATGTCTGAGGTGGTCTCCTTGCTCGCGTAGACCTCCTGAGAAATTCCTCCTGAGTTGGTACTCGCTCCTCTTGCTCAATTTCAGGTTCAACCTGTTCAGTGTCTCTTCCCAGTTCTTGTTCTCTTTGTGCATCGTCCGTTTCACCGTTTTGGACCAGTTCATTTTCAGCTGGATGCTGAAAATTTTCATCTACAGTGTTCAGTTGAGAGTCCCTCTGTTGGTCCACGGGTGTGACAACTTGGCTTAACACTGGATGAGTTTGGGTGGCTGGTTCCTGTAGTCTTGTTGACACAGGTACTCTGAGCCAATAACGCATCCTGGAGTCACTCTCAGAATCTGATGAGTCGCTGTCTCGATTACTTTGGCTTGGAGTGACACGGTGGCCTCTGACTCTGCTCCTGATGGGTGCTTCTGTGATCAACAGTTAAAGGTAAGTCATTCACCAGGTGCAGCAGATTTCTGTGGAGGACCCTGGTATTCTGGGCATTGTTCTCAGGACATACTTTGTAGATGGGGCTGTCATTGATCTGTTCTTTGATAATGTACACAGTCTGCTCCCAATATGACCTGAGCTTTCCGGGTCCACCCTTTTCTCTCAGGTTGCGAACCAACACTCGATCACTAAGCTCCAAGACAACTCCTCTCACATGTTGGTCATAGTGTTTCTTTCCACGAGCGTTCGATTGCTGGCTACGATAAGCCTCTTTCATCCTCCTTGCCCACTCTTGTACATATCCATATGGTGTTTCACTGTCCTCCTCTGTGTTGAGTCCACCTTTAACCCTGACCTTACGGATGGGGGAACCAGTACCATCCTGCGCTTCTGGCGCACCGGGTCCACGCGCAGGCTGGCAAACCAACGTTGGGTCGATCTCATGTGTAATAAACCCAAATTTATCACCACATGGGCGGCTGCCATCAGGCCTAATAGCCGCATAATTGTTGCCGCCGTCACCACCTTCCCCGGTTGGACGCGCTTCAACTGTGCTGTCAGATCGGCTGCCCTCTGCTCTGACAGGCGAGCCCTCATCGAGCGTGAATCCAGTTCTATCCCCAGGTAAACAATGGATTGTGCTGGGATTACGGAGCTTTTCGTCCAGTTTACGGCAAATCCCAGGTCCAGGAGGTGCTCTGCTAACACCCTGGTCTGGGTTGCTGCTTCCTCTCTCGATCTGCTTAAAATGAGCAGATCGTCTAAGTAAAAAAGAATCCGCATCCCTGCTGAGCGAAGTGGGCGTATCGCTGCTTCCACACACTTTGAAAAAGTTCTGGGTGCTAACGAGTAGCCGAATACCAGCCTGTTGAACTCGAAGTGGTTCCCCTGGAAGGAAAACTTGAGGTTAGCACTTTGAGATTTTCATTAATGAAAAGTGCGTTATAAATTGAATTCATTATTATTATTTATTATTAGGTATTTCCTGTGTTGGGGGATGATGCTGACGTGCCAGTAAGCATCTTTCAGATCGAGGGATGTGAACCAGTCCCCCTTGTGAACATTCTTCAGCAGCTGTTTTATTGTGAGCATGTGAAAACCTCTCACTAGAATTGATCTGTTGAAAACCGACAGATCCAAGACTGGTCTCGAGCCTCCATTCTTCTTGGGGACGAGAAAATACCGAGAGTAGAACCCTTTGTTCTGATCTCCTTCTGCCACCTTGGAGATTGCTCCCTTTTTCAGCATTTCTTGAATTTCTGACAGAAGGGAGGAGTTTTGACGTGCGTCTGGCAACACTGTTTCCAGAATCCCCCTGAAAGGTGGTGGTTTTGCTGCAAACTGAAGTGCATAACCCTTTCTTATGATTTTTGACAGCCATCTGTCTAAACTGCATTTCTGCTGCCACTGCTCGTACTTTCTGCTCAGAGGCAGCGCGAGGTCTTGCTGCTTCGTGTGCGTCATTCGCATCAGCCATTCGCTGGGGCCTCCCTCCGTTACCATGGTAACTCACGGGGGCCTCGCCCAAAAAGGGCCGTCTTATTGCGTCAGAGACGTGGACCGTCCCTGCGTCTGACGTCGGCACATTTGCTGATACAGGGAGCGCTCGCTCTGGTGGAGCGGTGCTCCCGCCGGGCACAACTCGTCTTTTGGCGGGCGGTGCTTGGCCAATTTGAGTGTTTTTTCTTTTGTTACCTCGTTTGGAGCTGGGGACCATAGATATATATACACTAGATAAGCTGAGGCGGAGTCTCCGGCGTCGTCAAGCGGCGGCCATCTTGCCACAGACAGCAACATTAGCTGCAGCTGTGGAAACCGTATGGAGGTGAGGGATTTACAAAAACAAAAATACGCTTAACTCGCTGTAGGATTTACAAACGGTTTATTTAAAAAAAAAAACGTTATTAACGTGGCTATGATTTGTTGGTAATCAGACAGCAGTTTCGTCTTTTTTAAAACGATTTATTCATGTTTCATATTTATAGTTGGGTGTCACACTCATCGAGAATCGAGAATTTTAATTCTGTTTTTATTACACCAATGACTATTTTATAACAAAATAATCTTTTGTCTAAATGACTGTCTTGATCATGACTGTATTTATTAGCAGACTATTAACCAGAGCCTTTGATTAAGGGCTAGCTAGTATTCCAAACATTTCCCCAGCATTCTTAGATCACTAGGAGCTCTTTGTTTTTAACTGAACTAAAGCTGCACATGATTTCCAAGCGGTTTGGTATGTTCAAAACTAATTACTGCTTTGTGTTTTACAGAAATACTCTTTGACAAGATGCCTGACTTTTGTGCAGCCTATGGATGCTCCAATAGACGTAACATCAAAACAAGAAACCGTGGGATCACATTTCACCAGTAAGACTCTGTGACAGTATTATTACTTTAATTAGAATAATCATAGTTATATTTTGGATCAGTGCACATTACAGGTCATGCTACACATGAAAAGTGGGACTATGTGAGATAATATTATTGACATAATATTATACATAATATATATTTACATAATAATGACATAATATATATTTACAGCACTTTGGTTGACCTTGTTGTTGTTTTAAGTGCTCTATAAATAAAATGGTATGGTATAAGGCTTGTAAAAGTATCTTTATATAAATTATGATTCAGTGTTTCTTTTTGATACCATTTTTAATAGCTGTTTTATTGTACCAAAAGTAAATGCAAGCACACCAAAAGTATGATATATGTGTATACTTGTCATTACTATAATTCAAAGGTAAAGAAAGGAAGTGTGGAAAATAATGACCAGCTTCTTCATGTTTTTAAGGTTTCCCAAAACCAGAGAGAGGAGGCGGCAGTGGGAAGTTGCCCTGAGAAGAGAGGGTTTTGTTGCCCTGGACAGGACACTGCTCTGCAGTGATCACTTCATGTCTAAGGACTTTTTTTTTAACCTTTACTATTTCATATGAAAAATTGTTTTACTGCAAATACACCGGGAAAAAAATTCATCTGCAAATATATCTCTGAAATTTTTTGTCTGAGTACTGTTGCCTCAGATAGTCTTGTCACACTATCAGATGTTTATTTTTGTTTGTTTGTTTATTTGTTTATTTATATTTCCCTATTATTAAATCTTTCATGTATCTAAATAAAATAAACTAGACATATTGACCAAGGTTTGTGTAATAATGTATTTAATATTACATAATATTTGCATGTGTAGGGAAAAAATTGGCATAAATTATTTTCATACCACTAATAATAATACTATTTATGATGAAATAGTATTAAATATTTATTAGCATTGTAACATATGTCAGTTAATTTCACTGGAAATAAACATGTATTTATAAATAGATGTAAATATAATCTTATTGTGTATATTGCTAGTGCAATACAGTGTTTACATACTATTTATGATGAAATAGTATTAAATATTTATTAGCATTGTAACATATGTCAGTTAATTTCACTGGAAATAAACATGTATTTATAAATAGATGTAAATATAATCTTATTGTGTATATTGCTAGTGCAATACAGTGTTTACATACTATTTATGATGAAATAGTATTAAATATTTATTAGCATTGTAACATATGTCAGTTAATTTCACTGGAAATAAACATGTATTTATAAATAGATGTAAATATAATCTTATTGTGTATATTGCTAGTGCAATACAGTGTCTACATAACGTTATTTTCATGTGAACGTCCATCTTAAGTATACCATATTATAACAACATCTCTCACATTTATAACAAACCAAACCGTTTTAAAATCGGTTGAAAATTAAGCAAGTTATGGTTATTTTAATAGTAAATGCACCATTCACATTCATGTTAAGAGTGGGCGTTCTGTCTGTACTAAGATGGCTGCCATCTGACGATGTCGGTCTCCATTGGCCAACAGCGGGGATGTCTTATCTAGTGTATATATATCTGTGGTGGTGACCAGCTGCTGAGAGGTGGCGCCACTCATGTACGTGGAACGCCAGTTAAACACGTGACGAGACGAAACCTTGCTGGCCTGAGTGTGAGCAGGGCTCGCGTCACGTGACTCGATATGAAGCAGCGCGCTGTGGGACTTACCCCGCGTCGACTGCGTAGCACGAGGTGTAACAAACATGGCGTCTGGCTGTTTAGATACCTTTTCGTGTTTTCTGCTGGACAGCTTCGAGGCTGGACCGGCATCATGTAATTTTACGAGAGGCAGCGGGCGGGGTATATTACCCGTCGCTGACTGATCGATAACAGGTTCACCAAACATGAAACATTTATTGATTGTTACCTTGTTTGAGCTATAGTCGTGGGTGCCTGACTACTGCAGGCTAGTTTTTTTGTGGTGGGAAGCATGTGTGAACGTGCGGCTGTGGGGTTATACGGCCCCACAGACAAGCACGAAACATGACAGAGAACATTGTTTGAAACAGTGTGCGCTCTCAGGACATGATTACCTGCAGTGTTCCATCAGTGAGGACTGAGCTTTGCAAAAGGGCCTTCTCCTACTCTGCTCCTGCTTCCTGGAATATCTTACAAAAAGATCTGAAGCTCTCGACCTTGACCTCTGTAAAGAATCTGTTGGAATCCTGGCAAAAACCAATGCAGATATGTTCCTGTTTTTGGTTTTCTACATCTGCCTTATAATCTAGATGTTTTTGCTACTTCGAAATAACTTTGTTTAAAACTGTAAAAAATATATATATATTGTAATATGTCTCTTTCAACACAGGGTGTCTGGACTCTCCCTTAGAGGGTGAGAAGCTCAGTCATCCGGGAGGGACTCGGAGTAGAGCCGCTGCTTCTCCACATCGAGAGGAGCCAGTTGAGGTGGCTCGGGCATCTGGTTAGGATGCCTCCTGGACGCCTCCCTGGTGAGGTGTTCCGGGCATGTCCCACCGGGAGGAGACCCAGAGGAAGACCCAGGACACGCTGGAGGGACTATGTTTCTCAGCTGGCCTGGGATTCCCCCAGAGGAGCTGCTCCAATAGTGGCTGGGGAGAGGAAATCTGTGCTTCCTTACTTAGGCTGCTACTCCCGTGACCCGACCCCGGATAAACGGAAGAAAATGGATGTCTCTTATGATTGTCTGTTGATTGTTCAAGGAAAATCTATTGTTGTTGTCATCGCTCTTTAGTTTGTAGACCTCAGCCAGTTATGGGCAGGCCAACCCCAAACTCCATGGAATCCGCTTCCTCCATTTGACAGTGGGATTATTTAAAACTAAAATTATTTTTCTGAAATTTATCGTTTTTTCTACGTATGCGATTAAAAATACGATTTTGAAAATGGTCTCAAGTAACCTGAACAACTCATTTCTCAAAACTTACCATTTTGTTATATAAGTTATAAAAACTGTATCAAACCAAAACATGATCAAGTATTAATTAAGACATGTATTTAATGATTGTATTGTTCGGATTTATTTTTGCAGAGAAATTTATCTGATTTCTAGTGACAAAATAGGAAGAAAAAAAAAAACCATTCCACCTGTACACACTTTAGGTGTAGACTGGATTAATAACTAATACACAGATTAACACCTTTCTATAAAAAATGAAATAACAATACTGTACACCATTAAAAAGCATGTGTTGGTTATGTTAGTTAATCCACAATCAATGTACTGTTGTAGCCATTTTTAAACTGCTTAACATAACCACAAGTGTTATTACCCTAGTAAAAGTAATAATAGCATGATGACAATCTAAATTCAGTAAAAGTGATTTAAAAATTACCAGGAAAATACTCTAATGTGCACAAACATGCGGGAAAGAAAAATAACAACTATGACATGCCTGCAAAAGTGGAATTGATAAAGACAGAATTTGTCAAAATACAAACTTGGTTTAAAATCAATAATTTATCATTAAATCTAAAAAAAACTAATTACATGATATTCAGTAATAAAAAGAAAACTGTTGATGTTCCACTCAAAATTGAGGGTGTTGAGATTTGTAGAGTGAGTGAGGTGAAGTTTTTGGGTGTTATCATTGATGACAAACTGACATGGAAACAACACATAAATTCTGTAAGAATAAAAATAGCTAAATCGATTGCAGTACTGTACAAAGTCAGAGACTTTTTCATTCATTCAACCTTTATTTAGTCAGGTAAATCTTTTGAACCTCATGGGCTCATTTACGAAAGCGACCTGCTAAAACTAAAGAACGATGAACAGCAATGATAGAATTTCCTTAAACAATAAACAAACAAACAATAAACAATAGGAAAAAAAAGAGAGGAAAAAAACAAAAGAAAGTTTTTTTTTAACAAAGTATCAAAAAACTAGCAAAACATCAAAAAACTAGCAAAACATCAAAAAACTAGCAAAACACATAAAAAAACTAGCAAAACAATCAAAAAACTAGCAAAACAGTAGACTTATTGAATGATAAAGCTCTGTATTTGTTGTATAACACAATCATTGTTCCACGCTTAATCTATTGTATTGATGTTTGGGGGAAAGCGTGTCACAAAGCCAGAAAAGAGCTGTAAGAATTATCACTAGAAAACGTTACTGTCATCCATCTACTGTAGTACATTATTTTATCAACTGAAGTTATTGAAGTTCCATGATTTGGTAGATTATATTTTATCAGTTATGTATAGTGCTCAGAATAACGCTTTACCTTTAAATATCCAAATGAATTTTGTTAAAAGACAAAGTTGTTATAATCTTAAGGGAACAGAGATGTTTGTAAAACCACAATTCAGAACTAGTTTGAAGGGACGTTCTACCTCAATCCAGGGAATTAGATTATGGAATGGCTTGGAGAATGTAGTTATAAATGCCAAGTCAATGTTTACATTCAAGAAAATGATCAAAATGAATTTGTTAAAAAATATATATATGAAATGACGTAATGTGTATTGTATTAGTTAGAAAATTAGAAAGAGTTAGTCATTTTGTACTGTTGGTGGAAGATTATTATTGTTTAATCTGATTGTTTGAAAAAAGGGGCAGATATAATAAAATTTATTCTTCTTTCTGCTACCTTTCATTTTTTTTATATGTTGTATGTTATCATCTATGGGATTGTCTTGTATTGTGTTTTTTCATTCAACCTTTATTTAGTCAGGTAAATCTTATTGAACCTCATGGGCTCATTTACGAAAGCGACCTGCTAAAACTAAAGAACGATGAACAGCAATGGTAGAATTTCCTTAAACAATAAACAAACAATAAACAATAAACAATAGAAAACAAAAAAGAGAAAAAACAAAAGAAAGAAATACTTCTTTTTTTTAAACAAAGTATCAAAAAACGAGCAAAACAAAGTTTCTTTTGTAAAAAAAAAAGAACAAATTTAATAAACATAAACATAAATCAATTTAGAGGCCAAAGAATTGTGACAACGTTCAATCTCTCTTACAAGGATCCTCTTCTCCTCTTGGTCTTCTTACTGCAAGGACGCCATCGAATGCCCTTCTCTTTGTTGCAAGACTGATAGAGTCTGAAATGCATTTATAACCAAGACAAATCAATCAAGTAAGAAACTTGTAATATATACCCAGAAGTATTTTTGCAATTTCATCAAATTTTACAACTGTATTTGCTCACCTTCTGCCCACTCCTGTATATCACTGACCCAGTCACCCAGTTGACTGTCAGTCACTGAAAACTCAGTTCTTAAGGACTCCAGGTTCTGAAGTCAGTTTTGAAGAGCGTTTCTTTGCCTATGTTGCAAATTAAAAAAAATTAAAAAAATCACATTCAAAGAACAAAGCATGTATAGGCATAAAAATAAAAAAACACTAGTTTCATTACCTTCTGATATCGACAGGTCAGTGAGGTGGTCAAGTAGTCCATTTTTTGCTGATTCTAGCGCATGGCCATAAGAGTCAGCATGTCTATCTGTCCTGTAAACAGAAAGCCCACAATATTAAGTGTTTTCCATCATCATTGTTAGATACTTATAATAAGAGGAAACCAATATTTGGCCTCCTCACCTGCTTTGGACATATGTTTTGTCGTAACTGCAATCCTTGAGAGAATTGTATTACACTGCTCCACTTCCTCCCCTAGAGTCAAACCAGCACCATCTTGATATGCTCCACTCCACTTGACCTGAATAAAGCATGCACACATAAAATAAAAATAACTGAGTCAAAGATGGTGATACAGATGTGGAAGTGTTCCAACAAGGTGATTCTATGCCTAATCAGTGTTTCATACCTCACATTTGAAGTCATGGGCCTTGGCATGAAAAACCAAGAGAAATGGCTTCATTTGGAGAAGGTGTTGTAACTCAGGACAGCTTTTTGTCACTTTTTCAAGATATGGCCAGTACTTGCAAGTAACATCCATACAAAAAAAGGTGATCTGCCTTTTGGCCAGCCTTTGCTGCAGGTACAAGGGATAAGCAAATATTTCACTCCTGTACATATTTAGGGCACTAAATAGGGCACTCCATGTCTGCACACAGCAAGCTCCAATCCCTCCTCATCCAGCTTACTGCTGGATCTCTGGGAGGTCTCCCTGGCTGCTGACCATTGTCCACCACAAACACCTCTTCCAGAAACCTAGAATGCATAAAATTTACAGTGACTGTGGTGAGACCTACCATCATTACAGGATTAAATATTATTGTAGTTATGTATATATAATCTGAAGTCTTACATGTTTGGTTGTTTTGTGTACATACTCCACAAATCTTCCCACGTCTTCATCCTTGGCTATGAAGAGGTCCTCAAATATTGCAGGTTCCTCATATCTGGAAAAAAAAACAATTATGAGGTGTTATGGTCCAAAGGTAGTGAACATTAGTCACTTACAGGGGGTCCCCGACATACGAGGACAGCGACCTACAAGGTTCCAGATTTACGACATTATCATATTTAATAAAAATATGAAAATATATATATATATATTTTTTTTGTGTGTTTAAATGTTCTTAATTTCATGTGTACAGCACTTTGTTGCAGCTGTGGTTGTTTTAAATGGCTTTATAAATAAGTATAATCATTTTTATATGTTTTGTTTCAATCTTGAAGCGTATTCACGCAACTTCCGGTGTTTCCAGAAATGCATCCGTGTCAGCCATTTTACGCTCGCCAAGTGCAGTCAAGTGAGGTCCGCCAGTATAGGCACTCGACAGCCGGCTTTGGATCACTATTTCTCCCATAAGAGGATGCCTCATACGGATAAATTAGCTGGAAACACTCGCTGAACTCTGTGGATGTCTCAGGACTGGAGCAGCAGCCGCGATCGCTCCGCCGAGCGCTCCTGCGCCGCGTGAAGCTGCAGACAGCCAACCGGACTGGATTAGCAACGAGCTAACATTAGCCTCATAGCTCCATCCGACAGCCGGCTTTGTGCGATCAGAGGTTCCTGCGCTTGGATACATGATCTGGAGCTTAACGGTGGTTTTGTGGAGGAACAGATGGGCGAAGCAAAACGACACTGTTGACTGCGTGAAGCTGCAGACAGCAACGAGCCGGACCGGAGGAGCAACAAGCTAACATTAGCCTCGTAGCTGCAGCTGACAGCCGGCTTTGTGCGATCAGAGGTGTTGTGTTGTTTAAATAAGCAGTCCTTTAGTTTGCTTTATACTTATTTATTAACACGTGCTCCAAGTCACTCCAGCCAACATGTCTGTCTTTTCTTTAATCTCCCTCTCGTTCATCTGATCTCGCGATAACACATTAACGTTACTACACTACATTTTCCTCCTTGTTTAGAACAAAACCTATCTGCAACACAAAAATATATATACAGTACAGTATTTTTTTTTTTTTTAACATAGAAATCAAAACAATTTCTATTCTACTAAACTGTAACATTTATTTTCTCTTAGTTAGTTTATTTATTTATTTCAAGTCTCTCTGTATCTGATGGGCTTTCTGATGACACGGCCCTTCCTCGTAGTGATGACCTCAGATACAGGTGGGTTGGGTTCTGGTGGGATCTCATCTGATGAAGTGGTCTCAGCAATCGGCTCCTCCACAGTTGTGTCGTTGATTTGGGTGTTGTGTTCCAAAGGAGTTTCAAAAGTATCAAAGTCAAGTACCACAGGTGTGTGTCGAAGATGTTTAACATTTCTGATCACTCTTGATCCATCTTCTGTGTTGACCAGTTCAAAGGCATTATCAGCGGTATTTCTCAATATCACATATCGAATGTCTTTGAATGTGGTGTCCAGCTTTCCACTCTCCATACTAGCAATGTAAACTACATCACCAACCTTAAAGTTGTGGTCTTTTGCTCTGTTGGTTTTATCAGCATACTCTTTCATTTTGGTTTTGTATTCATCGTGATGGTTTCTGATGTTTATTGTTTTCTCTGTGCCATTTGGAAATCCACATTCCACCTCCATGTTGGGACACTTTGTGCGGATCTCTCTTCCAAACATGAGCATAGCTGGTGTTTCTCCTGACGCTCTGTGTGGTGTTGATCGGTATGCCATTAAGATTTTTGGAAGTTCTTCCTGCCATTTTTTTCTTGTGCATTCAGTTGTTCTGAAGGCTTTCTTCAAGTATCTGTGAAACCTCTCAATTTTTCCATTGCTCTTTGGATAATAAGGTGATGCTCTGATGTGTTTTATTCCACATGACTTGAGAAATAGTTCAAATAACTGTCCCACAAACTGTCTACCATTATCAGTAACAGCCTCTAGGGGATAACCAAATCTTGCGAATATTTTGGTCAGTTCTGAAATGACAGTAGCTGAGGAAATGTCTGGAACAACTACAGCTTCCGGGAAGGAAGTGTAATAGTCTATCACAGTTAACACATATTGGTTTTGGATAGGACCTACCAGATCAATTCCTATCTTTGTCCATGGTCTTGGTGGTAACTCTAGTGGTTGAAGGGGTTGATCTTCATGAAGCGGTTGATTGAGCACACAAGCGGAGCAGTTTCTGATCAGTCTCTCTACATCCAAGTCCATGTTAGGCCAGTAAAATTTGCTCCTCAGATATTGTTTTGTACGAACCACTCCTTGGTGAGTTTCGTGTCCAATTTCCAGTGCTTGTTTCACCATCGCTCTTGGTAGCACTATCCTGTGTCCTCTCAGCACAAGTCCGTTATATATGCTGAACTCTCCAGCACATCTGTTGTAAGGCTGCAACTCAGATGGAACTGGGTTCGGCCATTTTCCTGTTTCCACAATCATCTTCAGTTGTTTCATTGTGTTGTCCTCTGTCATTTTCTGTTTGATGTCCTCAAGGTTCATGGCTTGCACTTCATGCATCGTTACTGTCAGTACTCTGTCCACATATGTTTCCACATACTCATTGTTCTCTGTCTCTGGTAAAGGAAGTCGTGAAAGTGAATCAGCTACGTTGGACTTTCCGACAATGTGTTCTATTTTATAATCATATGGTTGTAGTCTCAAACCGAGTCTCTGTATTCGTGGTGGTGACAGTGTAGCCTTCTCTGGGTTGAACATGTATATGAGGGGTTTATGGTCAGTTTGCAGAGTAAACTTGGCCCCCCACAAGTATGTTCTAAAATGTTCCACAGCCCATACACATCCTAAAGCCTCACGTTCTATCTGAGAATAACGACGTTCTGTTGGGGTCAATGAACGGCTTGCATAGGCTACTGGTTTGTTCTGTCCATCTGATTGGGTCTGTAGTAAAACTGCACCTAATCCTACTGGACTAGCATCAGTAATAACTACTGTGGGTACATCTAATTTAAAGTAGGCCAGGCATGGCTCACTCACCAATGCTTCTTTCATTGCTTGGAATGATCTTTCTGTTTCACTTGTCCACTCCCACGCTTGTTCTTTTCTAGTCAGCTTCCTTAGTGGTTCTGATAAGTTTGCATAGTTTGGTATGAATTTCATCAGAAATCCACAAGTACCTAGGAATGAGCGAAGTTGTTGAACATTTTCGGGTCTTGGTGCTTTGTAGATGGCTTCAACCTTTCTTGGGTCTGGTTTAATTCCTGTGTTGGTGATCACATGTCCAAGTATCTCAATTTCTTGTAACCCAAAAATACACTTGTCTTTGTTGAGTGTTAGACCTCTGTCTACAAATCTCTGAAATACTTTTTTCAGTCTCTGTTCAAGTTGTTCTTCATCCTCTCCGAAGATTACTACATCATCCATGTAGCAAACGGTACCAGGCATTCCACATAACATAGAGTCCATAGCCTTCTGGTAGGCTTCTGGTGCACTTGATAATCCAAAAGGGACTTTTCTGAAGCGGTAGCACCCTCTATGTGTGATGAATGTCGTCAGGTGTCTGGACTCTGTGGCTAAATCACATTGCCAAAATCCTTTCCGTGCATCTAGCTTAGCAAACACTTTTGCTCCCTGCACTGCCTGTAAGATGCTGTCTACTGTTGGTACTGGGTGTCTTTCTCTGATCACTGCTCTATTCACCTCCCTAAGGTCTACGCATAGCCTCACTTCTTTTGTGTCTTTCTTGGGTACAATAAGGATATTAGAAACCCATTCTGATCCTTCATTTACCTCCTCTATAATATCTTGTTCTAGCATCTTATCTAGCTCCTGGTTCACAGCTTCTAACATGGGATAAGGGACTCTCCTTAAACCTTGAGCTACAGGCGGGACTTTTTCATCGACTGTAACCTTATGGCTGTAACCTTTAATTTGTCCAAGTCCTTTAAATAGTACTGGGTACTCTTTAACAAGCTTGTCAAACCTGTCTATTTGCTCTACTGTGTTTACTTTTTCTCCTGTGTTCAGTATATTTAATGCAAAGCTTGTTTTTCTGCCTAGCAGTGCTTCTACATTCCCTTCTATCACATAGATGTTATCTGTAATAACATTGTTTTTCCACCTCATTTCTGCTTCAAAATAACCCACACATTTAAGTGGAGTAGTCTGTGCATAAGCATAAAACCTCTTCTTCGTTGATTTTAGTTTATTTTTAGCAGAAAGTGTTCTTTTATATAAATCCTCTCCTATGAAGTTTTTTCCACTTCCTGTATCTATGACCATTTTCAACCATTGTCCATTTACTTTGATTGTTTCAGTACCTTCAGGATCAACAGCATGGACAAATTCATCAGAATCTGATTCTGAATCTGCAGTATCCTGTATTACTGCTCTCACTGGTTTCATCTTTTTCTTTTTTTCTGTAAATTTATCACTGCCCTTTTCTGTTTGTATTTTATTTTTCTTCTTGAAACACATGCGTGCATAATGTCCTGTTTTCTGACAAAAGAGGCACGTTGCTGTCTTTGCTCCACATTCTTCTGAAGTGTGTGTGTCCTTTCCACATCTGTAACAACAGGTGTCGCTGTTGGCTTTCTCTTGGCTCCGTTCACTTCTTCTTCCTGTTTTACGGTCTCCAGCTGCGCACTTCTTTGTGAAATGAACTTGGTTTTCCTTCACTCTGTGACCAGCTCCCTCCGTGAAAAATTTAGCTTCTGCATGTGCTGCTTCAAAGGCTCTAGCTGTAGACAATGCTTTGTCTAAACTTAGCCCGTCTTCCTGCAACAGTTTATCACGAAGCTTTTTCATGACACATTTCTCCACAATCTGATCACGTATCATGTCGTTCTCCAGCGTGCCAAAGTCACATGATTTTGACAGTTCTCTTAGTGCATTCACAAAAGCATCCACTGTCTCTTCAGGGCACTGAGCTCTCTGTCTGAACTTGTGTCTCTCTAGGACTATATTTCTTCGCGGAGTAAAATATGCGTCTAGCGCGGCAACAGCCTGAGCATGTGTACCTTTTTCTCCAGGTAAATTGGCGAAAATCCTCTGTGTCGGCGCTCCAATACAATGCAGTAGAGTGGCTCTCCTCACCAAATCTTGTGCATGAATTGTTCCACTTGCAACTTCAAAGAAGCTGTAAGAGTCCTTCCACAGTTTATACTCCGTGAATAAGTCAGATGCTCCGAGGTTCAGCGGGAGCGGCGGGGCCAGTTGAGCATGACTCGGTGCAGGTGCAGCTCCGGCAGCAGCTTGCTGATCGTTATCTGACATGGTTCTGTCTCAGAAGTCCTTCTTTGCCTCTGGGTTCTTGACAAACGTTCTCCTCGTCGCCAAAATGTTGTGTTGTTTAAATAAGCAGTCCTTTAGTTTGCTTTATACTTATTTATTAACACGTGCTCCAAGTCACTCCAGCCAACATGTCTGTCTTTTCTTTAATCTCCCTCTCGTTCATCTGATCTCGCGATAACACATTAACGTTACTACACTACAAGAGGTTCCTGGAGCTTGCCTCGATGTCGGACTGGAAGCCTAAGATATCGGGGGACCCCGAGCTAACTTGGAGAAACAAAGCCAACAGCCTTTTTGGAGGTGCAGCTAAACCGGACTGCCCGGAGCTGCGGATTCGGAGGGGCCAAATACTAACAGGTGCAGCTAAAGGCGGCGCGCGCAGACAGCTTTCGGTAAGTTATTAAAATCTTTCTCTGGCTCCAAATGTATGAAGTTAACATACTAACAGTCCTTCCTTTAAAAAGTTTAAACTGCGTGGTGCTCCAGCAAGCTGCGGGGCTCGGACGTAACGCAGCGGAGCTCACGCAACGGAGCGGAGGCAAACAGACGACAGAAGCTGCCGCTCAAAGTAAGAAATTAATTTTTATATACATTATGCACTTTTAAAATGTTTTAAAGTGTTAGGATAGGCATTACCGCACATGTACGTGTTATCAGTGGCGGCTGGTGCGGTATATAAATACTGTATATATATACAGGTAGTCCCCGATTTACGAGATTTTTGTCTTAAGAGATAGTCCTAGTAACGGAACTCGCTCGTAAGTCGGGGATTACCTGTATACAACAACAACATTGTACATATTTTGCCAAAATTTGATGCATTCTTGAAACAGTAATGCTTGCGATTTCCATCCACGGAAACTGCAAGCATATCTGGAGTACATGCTTGACACGTGAAGGGATCCTTCCTTAACATTTTATCCAACTCATGTCTTACAGCTTCCCACTCGAAAAAACTTTTCAGGAAGCTGTCCACCGAGATCTTGCCAGTCTGTTTTAAAGTGAAAGACAAAAAACAAAACAAACTAACTAACAAAAGAAGAATTATAAAGAACCATGCTGTATGACATAGGTGTACAAATCCAGGCGTCGAGGGTAGGTGTCCAGAAAATTTTAGGCATGTTTCTGGCACAACATACCTTATTCACATAATATGGCCATTAGCAGGACTCCATATAATTTGACTGCATGCTGAGGCCCCAGCCATATGATTCAGGTGTTGAACCAGGTACATCAAAGAGTTGAAAAACATCGACCTTCAAGGATGGAATTTGACAGTCCTTCTAGGATATGTACACCAAAGTACTTACACGTCCAAAGCTGACAGTTCGTTGATCCACATTTTCAGAAATGCTCGACAGGAGACCTGGTGCCGCCTTCTTCATTTCTTGAAATGTAAAGAACACATCTGGTGCATATAGAGTGGAAAAGTGAATGGTGGCAGGCCAAAAATAACTTAGATTTAGGTCATGTACTCCACAGGTCCAAGTAGCATCACATCCCTCACACCCCAGCTCTGGCATGCTCAGATCATAACGACCTAAAACAACAAAAAAGGTAGAATGAAAAACTTTATTATTTTAGAGTTATACTGATACACTGTGTTGAGCTGCCATGGAGTTCACCACACGAGGTCTTTCTGCCTTCCAACTCTCTGAAACGAGACTTTTTCTTGTTTTCCAGTTGGTGGAAGCCAGAGGAACTTTTGGTGGTAATGATTTGTTAAGGTCGCCTGCAGCAATATCCAGTAAGCTCTGGAGTTCTTGTAGAAAAGACTCTTTAAAAAAAATTTGTTAAAGTTTATTATAGAATATATACCGGTAAGCTGCTTGGAAAAGCTAAAAATATGATCTACTAAAGACATACCAACAGTCTCTGGAGCAAAGGCCACCTCACACTGAATGTCATTAGAGGGACAGCTGGTCTTCTGAATGCAACCAGCTGTAAAAAAAAAAAAAAGATTTTTTTTAATATACAGTATAGAGTTAATAACATTTCTAATAAAAAATCACTGTGAAAAAAAAATCACTGTAATATTGCTGATTACTTCATGTTGCTGTGTTCATTCGTCCACATCTGCTCACATGGACTCATGTTCGTGCTGCTGTTGTTTTGGCACATTGTTTTTGTATGCTGGTGAAGATCCTCAGTCATCCAGGACATGATACATCAAAAAAAGGCGTTCAATACAGAAACAGCTGGACTTTATTTGTAACAGAAGACGTTTCGCCCTTCAGCACTTTGGATGAAGAGCGAAACGTCTTCTGTTACAAATGGTAAATGGAGCTTATTTATATAGTGCTTTCCAGCCACCTATGAGGGGCCCCAAAGTGCTTCACAGTACCAGCCATCCAACAATTCATACACCCATTCATACACCGGTAGCGGTAGTCTGCCATGCAAGGCGCCATCCAGTCCTACCGGGAGCAACTCGGGGTTAAGTGTCTTGCCCAGGGACACAACGACACATGGTGTGGGGAACTGGGATTCGAACCTCCAACCTTCCGATCGGGGGACGACTGCCATTACCACTACGCCACGGCCGCTCCCTTTACAAATACTGTACAAATAAACAAATAAAGTCCAGTTGTTTATGTATTGAACGCTTTTTTGTTTGTTTTTTTGTTTTTGTTCTATTAGTGATTAGTGTATTCTTAGTTTTGTGTATTAGTAGTAATAGTTTAGTGAATGTAGTATACTGTTAGTTCATGTCTTGGATCTTACTACTGTTTTTCTTTACAGTTTGTATTTTGTTGGATGTAACTGGGGCCCTGTGCACATTTCATTCCACATCATGTACCACATGTGATGTGAATGACAATATAAATCCTTGAATCCTATATCATTATGAGCCCAGCCTTGGAACACTGATGCTTAGAAACCCTCAGATTATACAAAGTGGCAACAAAAAGCTTGAGTATTAACATTTCTGTGACTCTACCATGGCTAAAATAAAAAAAAAGGCGTTCAATACAGAAACAACTGGACTTGTAAATAAATAAATAAAGTCCAGTTATGTATTGAACGCCTTTTTTGATTTTATCATGTCCTGGACGACTGAGAATCTTCACCAGCATCTACCATGGCTAGCTAAATGTACATGATTAGCTAAGCACTAGCAGTGAAGGATTAGCAGCAACTTTACTGCGCATTTTTGGCAGATAAAAACGTATCTATGTCTTCAGACATGCGCTGTGGCACAGTTGCTGCCACCATTAAACCCTAAAACTG
Source organism: Garcialebias charrua (assembly GCA_038048925.1). Lineage (NCBI taxonomy): Eukaryota > Metazoa > Chordata > Actinopteri > Cyprinodontiformes > Rivulidae > Garcialebias > Garcialebias charrua. The sequence goes on from JBBPBX010024040.1 coordinate 33,850, forward strand.
CCATCAGCAACTTTGTAAGCTAACAAGTTCGTTTTTTTGTTGTTGTTTTGATTGTAATAGTACAGAAACATTTTGGAGTTATTCAACTTACCGCATGTGGAAAAATGTAGGTCGCATTTACGATGACATCACATCAGCTAATTCCTTGTTTTTTCTTTTTTTTACGGCTGGGACCCGTCTTCCGGTCATTTTATTTATTTATTTTATTTTATTTTCAGAGGTGATACTGCCACCTACTGTACACAAGTACGCTTAGACAGCTCAATAACATTCACTAAGAACTCTTCGCGTGAAGTACTGACAAGTAGGGAGTTCCCACTTCAAAAAGAGAGTGACGCAGAGGGCTGCAGGGGGCGGTCTGACCAAGCGGAAGTTGCATGACGCGAGAGGAATGAGGACGTGTTGACACAGGACGCTCAGTCTCAGACAAGCCCAGAAGATGACCCAGCAGAAGACTCTGTCAGTGAGGTTCCAGAGATTCCCCATGAGGACCAGCTGGAACTCAGCACTGACCAGGGTTTTCTGATCAGGAGTCTTCTGAGGCTGTGGAAACAGATTTGCTAAACACAACACAAAGCAAGTCTGATGTGGAGTCCATTGTTCTAAATGACCAACTTAGAAACATGGACGACCAACTTCTGCACCTTGAGGCAAAAATGAATGTGCTGAAGGAGAAAAAGCCGAAAAACAAGAAAAAGAACTGGTTCATTCGGCTGTTTACTTGTTCTTCGCACATGCCTCAAGACGACTGATTCAGGGAGAAAACACCATCGAAAACAGACCTTTTGAGTTCAGATTCTGGATCCAACAGCTGTTTTCTGACTTCTCCCCACCAGCAGTGGCGTTTCTCCGGGCACTCCGGTTCACCACTTTAAAAATGAACTATAAAAAATAAAAAAAAAAAATAATAAAATAAAAAAATACCTCCTCCGATCAATCGCCACCTTATCGTGGTGGGGGAGTTTGAGTACCCCATGTTCCTGTGGGCTACGTAGTCTTGGGTTTTTGGTTCCGTTAGGGTCCCCCAAGGCAAACATGAGTCCAGAGAAGGGGTCAGACTAAGAGCGATTGACAAAATGCAGAACCTGACTGCAAAGTTGTAGGTTCATCTCCCGCCATAACCACATGTTGCGTCCTTGAGCAAGACATCATTGCGTTGGTGGTGTAGTGGTTAACACAGCTGCCTTCCAAGCATTTGACCCGGGTTCAATTCCTGGCCAACGCAGTTCTGAATGAAAATAAATCCATAAAATTATCGTAGCTGTCGCAGGACAAAAGGGTTTTATTTGTTCGTATTTACCGTATTCGCCGGTGTATAATACACGGGTTTTTTGCTCATTTGAATGTCCTACGTATTAAACACCGAAGAGTATTATTTATGGATTTTTTCCCATATTTTTAGACCCATTTTTCGCTCTGATTCTTCGTTTTTCATTTTTGGCAAAAATGGTGCAGTACCAGTTTCGGCCGCTATACGGGCGCTGTGGGCAGCAGCCAGCAGAGGACTCAGAGAGCGAAGAGGAAGAGGAGGGCCACTTCCAGACGTTTCTAGCTCATGTGTCCGAAAACAGCCTCCTCTGGTCGGACTGACTCTGTCGCTGCCCGCCCCTTGCTCTGGGTGTACCGGTAGCTGCATTTAGCTTAGCTGTGAGGTTCGCTGTTTTTGTTTGCAAGATACCACTCATAAACCACACCGCGGATTTTTAAATCCAGCTGATTTCACATTTGGTTCAGCTCAGGAGCCCGTCTGCTATAAGTCAGGTAAGAAATATATTTTTTAAGCGTTTATTTAGCTAAATTTAAAGAAACAAAGCGTCCGGTCCGAGCCGCCTGCCTAAAATTCGGCAAAGTTTTTTTTAAAAATCCAGCTGATTTGAACATTTCGTTAAGCTCAGGAGCACGTCTGCTATAAAGTCAGCTAAGAAATATATTTTTCTCACAAAGAAATAATTGTTTTTACCGTGTTTCCTTGTGAAGTTCTTTGTACTCGCTCGCTTCTGTCGCCGCCATTTTAAGCAGGGCAATTGAGGCGCTGACGCGTCGCGTGGCGATGGAGCGTATTAAACACCGAAGCGTATTATGTAAATTTTTTTCTTGTTTATTGTTAATAATTGGACAAAGCGTATTAAACACTGGTGCATATTTTACAACGGCGAATACGGTAATGTCATGCTATTGTCAAAACTGAGAAAATAGTTTAAACTCTGTTGTGTCAGTGACATCTAGTGGTGGAGTTGAGTACTACACCAAGAGGAAACCGCGTGCATGACCAATTAAGACTTAAATGCTGCTGGAGTCACAGACATTACTGTAGTCAGAAAACAATACTAAAGAGAGAAACAAAGGGACAATAACACCTGAATGTTTGGTCAGAATACGAATACAGTATGTTTAATAATAAGAGGTTCCATTAGTGCCACAAATATCTTTACGTGTCTTTGTAAAATGTGTATGTAGCATGCTGTGTAAATGTAAGGTGATATGTTAAGTGATTTGTTAAGTGATATTTTTATGTTAAGTGATATGTAAGGTGATGTGCAATGTGATATGTTATGACTTACCATATCACTTATCATATCACCTAACATATCACTAATCATATCCCTTAACATATCACTTATCATATCACTTATCATATCACCTAACATATCACTAATCATATCCCTTAACATATCACTTATCATATCACTTATCATATCACCTAACATATCACTTATCATATCCCTTAACATATCACTTATCATATCACTTATCATATCACCTAACATATGCACTTAATATATCACATTACATATCATTTATCATATGCACTTAATATATTACATATCACTTATCATATCAGCCAACATATCACTTAACATATCACAATACATATCACTTAACATATCACTTAACATGTGTACTTATCATATCAATTTACATATTACTCAACATATGCACCTAACTGATGCACCTAACATATCACTTATCATATCACCTAACAAATCACTTAGCATATCACTTAACACATGTATATTACGTATCGCTTATCATATAATCTACCATATCACTTGTCATATCACCTAACATATACACTTAACACATTACTTTACATCTAACTCAACATATGCCTCTAACTTAAGCACCTAACCTATCACTTATCATATCATCTAACATATCACATTGCATATAACGTAACATATCACTTGTCATATCACCTAACATATCACTTAACATATCACATTAAATATCCCTTAACATATCACCTAACATGTGCAGTTAACATATCACTTATCTTATCACCTTACATATCACTTATCATATCACCTAACATATCACCTAACATATCACATTGCATATACAGTAACCTAACATATCACTTATCATATCACCTAACATATCACTTAACATATCACATTAAATATCACTTAACATAACACTGAAGGGAACATGAGGGAGACCCTATATTGTGTCTTTAAACACATATAGTGCCACCCAGATGTAACTAAAGGATTTTAACAGGGGTCAGTATTAAGCTGACCTCTTTATCCTTAATTAATTTACTTATTCAGATTGAATAGTAATTTCACGGATTCTTTTCTTTTTCAGTTTACCCAATATTTCTGTGATCTTTATGATGGATAAATAAATAAAGCCATAAAGTGACAATGGACACGTTAACTTAGTTGGTATGCCAAAGACACTACCATTTATTCAAAATAAATCACTAAATTAACACCATTACACTTGATTGACATGATTTCACTTTCTTTCAATTTAATACGTCAGCACAGTTAAATTTAACACAACAGACTTCAATACTGGATGTTAAACATATTTAGTCTGAGGGCTCTTTAGCTTAAAATAGTTTCCAGCTTAGAATTGAGGGAAAAAGATAGGAGGAAAGATGGAGAGATGGGTTAAAGGAAATTGTCTTGAGCATGTTACCAAAAGTGACACTTCTCATCAGATTTCTGCTAAAATCCAGGTACGTTTTGTAAACAGCTCTTTACCTTCGACGACGAGTCTGATAAAGAAATGACACCAGCCTTCAGATGCACAGAGTCCTTCAGGCCCAGCACGTCCAAAACTGGTTCTAGTTTACGTTTTCAACGTCTCCTGGGTTCCGCGTTGGTCATCAGAAAATGCGTCAGCTCCTGGCCTCTGACTTCAAGATAAACTTATTCCAGGAAGGAATAAACAAAGTTTTGAGCTTACGCTCGTTAGAAATGGATTCATAACAGCATGTTATACAATCCTTAGCTGAATGACTGTCCTTGGCGGGTGACAGGCATTCATTCAGCTCTTTGGGACGTCTTCATGTCTTGAAGCTCCCAACAGACTCATCCGTTCCAGCAACAGCTTAGAACTTAGTACAAGATCATGAGAGGAGTGAGACATGTGTTATCACGACCCAAGGTTACAGCCAGCAGCAGAGAGAAATGTTTAGGAAAAAGACAGAATAAGCTGGAGCCCTTCTCACGAAAAACAACAGATTAACTGTCTTCTGACTTTCTAAACAAAACCGTCGGGTCTCTCTGACCCGAGACTTCAACTTTAACACAGCAGTGAACACAGTAATACTCCATATTAAAAGAATAACAGCATATAACATATATCATGAAAATGACAAAAGTTATTCTTTTGATCACATCAGCCTAAAATCAAAGATAGAAATAGTCTCTTTTGGTGACTATATTCTCAGATTACAACTAATGGAATGATTTTGTGGTAAATGTCTTGCTTTACTGAGAGGTCAGTAAAGGTCATCTCTGGAACAGTTCAAAAGTACACAGGTGTATCAAAGTGGACACGGTCATGCCCATTACATCTCCCCCCTTTTGGAAGCCATCGCCAGTCCTTGGGGATGGGGTCCAACACGAAAGGAACATTGAACTGTCTCTGATCTTGTAGTAATCCAGCAAGTGGAAGAGAAAAATCAAAAATTATAATCCCATAAAGTCTTTTGGAACATCCATACTGTTCGGAGGTAATCCCATTGCGAAAAGCTTTAAATCCCTTGGAAAACAAAGTCTTATAATCCACAGCGGTAATTCCACAACGATAATTCCATATCGATTAGAGTTGGCGATTTCATCAGCAACAATTGTTTTTATAATCAGCATGTAGAGGGGATCCCTCGATTGACGCAGAGGAGGCGACCCTTGGATGGAGGTTGAAGACCAAGCGTTGGAGCTGCAGGTCCCCACATCGAAGGTTGTTGGCTGGTTGGTTTCCAGTCAGTGCCACTCTGGTTCTATGTGTCATGCAATTATGTGGTTTTTTAGGTGGGCTTATGATTGGGATTTTACATTAGGCCCTACCTATATGCACCTGGTATGTAAGCTATCATGGTTTAGATCAGCTACAATTACCAATTAAGGGGTGGATCAATTCTGTAAAATTAGATATAGGGATCTGTACCTATAAAATTTTGGAGGGCTTCTGTAACGAAGGCCTCTAATTCCAAACTATTCCTCCATTCATTACTTAGTTTAGGTTAAACTAAAATAGAAAAATGAAATATAGTTTGATCTAAATGTCTGTTGTCTTTTAGACGAACGACGTAGGATTTGGTATTCCTAATAAATTTTGAAGTCTATGGCGAGACTCATCAAAATGAATAGATAATCTAGAATAGAAACGATCGAATCGTAGGATTTGGTATTCCTAATAAATTTTGAAGTCTATGGCGAGACTCATCAAAATGAATAGATAATCTAGAATAGAAACGATCGAATCGGTTCAATTTAGAAATTGTGAGACCAGTGTAGTTTATTGTACCTTGAGTAGCTTTAAACTACATTGACTCTTCGACGATTGAGATTTAACAAAACGAACTGCATGTTGGCATAGTTAAATCCATATCATTCATTAACCAATGTTAATACAAAACCTTTTTGGCTGGGAGTGTTCAGAACCAAACAATATCTCAACTAATGACAACAGTAATGACTAAACAACAAGGAAACAACGTTTCACTGCTTCGACACACTCTTGTCGTCAGATTCCAAAGTGCAACACACAAGAAAAACAGGTCTCAACTTTATGACCGAGGTCAAATTAAATCTCGTGGATTTAAACGGTTGTTAAGGTTAGTTTTTTGTTGTGGGTTTTAGGCTTAGCGTTTCTAAGTTCAAATTGGACAATGCGACTTATAGGGTGGGAAAATACGGTAGTTTA